>JANLJB010028944.1:0-12673 GCA_026212285.1 Bursera cuneata | reverse complement strand
GGTGCCCACCCCTAGTCTTAATGTGTACGCCATCAAATTTTGTATATTTTTATTTATTTCAATCATTAATTTAGATTGAAAGTGTATTTCTATTATAAAGATAATGTAAAATAATTAATTTAACACAATTTTTAAAATGTATTAATGATTGAAATAAATAAAAATACACAAGTTTTGAGGGTTTAACAATGCGTTTAAGGCACACATTAAGACCACCCGATTACAAATCAATAAAAAAATTTCCTCCAGTTTATTACGTTAATTCTTTGATAATATTGGAAACAAGTCAATTATTAGGAAGATAAGTTAAGACCTAGAAAAAAAGTAAAAGTTTTACATAATAGACAATAATTAAAGTCAATAAGGATAATTTTGAACTTTAAATTAAATAAATTTATTAAGACATTATTCGATTCAAATAAAAGTTAAGAATTTTAACTTTTTCAATTCAAATAATTTATCTAATCCTTAAACTTTTTTTAAAAAAACAAAAGCCTCTAAATTTGATGTAAATAACGAATATATCCTAATTTTTTTTTTGCAAATGTAGGCTGGACACAATGCTTACTGACTGAACATAACTGTCTAACAAACCAATTAGACAATTTGATACTTAGCTAACCAATAAATAAAATAAAATTATATTTGACTGTTTTAACTATTAATCTTTTTATATTACATTTGGGTTCAATAAAAGTTTAGGTTATTGTAGTTTAAAATTTTGACACTATTTAATAGTCATTCATTTATTCTAATCTAATGATAAAAAGTATTGCCGAGTTGGCATAAAAAAATTACTTTTTAACTTCTCTTTTCTACCCATCAATTATAGTAAATAAAAATTCAGAAATAAATATATGAAATTAAGTCAAAGAAAGTTAATTTACAATAACCTAAACCCTTATTAAATCTATTTAAAGTAATACTCGGTCTCGAACCTATTTTTTATATAAATATATTTTACTCTATTAATAAATAAAAAATAGTATTCTAAAATGTGGGTGAAGATATTAAAATCATTTTTGAAAGTACTTAAAACTTTTAAAAAACAATCTAATCTTATAAAAGTTTTCAAACAAAAAACCTTGCTTTTGGAAACCTACGTTTACTTATGAAATACAAAATGATTAAACTACCTTAACAAAAAATAATAATAATAAAAAGAGAAAAATGCCCTTATATATTAAATATTATTAATAAATTACCAAATAATTAATAATAATAAATTATTGAATTTGAAATATAATTGAAATTTTATAAAATAACTATAATTATATTTCAAATTTAATAATTTTTCTTAAAAAAAAAATGCTATCAGATTGTCACTGGACGACAACCTTCACCAAAGTGCATTTGATGATACCGCTAGGGGTGGGCACGGGTCGGGTCGGCCCAACCTGACCCGATCCGATAACCCGACGGGTTGAGGAGAATGAACCCGAAGTCTGGTTTGGATTAAAGTAACCCGATATTTTAGGTTTGGTCGGATTCGGGTTAGGTTATCGGGTTCTGCATATTATAATGAAATAAATATAAAAGTTAACAAAACATATTAAAAGTATCTTGCAGCCAAATGGTCATGGTAGTAAAAGTTTATTTCTTGAGCATTTGTGTTCGAGTCTCGCCAGCTACTATGTTTTTTCAGAATCGTTTAATTTATATTATATAATAAAATATATATTTTACATAATATCATCAAAAGGAAGTCGGGCTTTTGATAGTCGGGTTGAGCCATGACCCCTAGATACAGCGGACACTAAAGTGATCGATTAAACTGTTCTATGCGGTGGTGATATCATTCTCAAAGTAGGATGTAGGACTGCAAAAGGTGGTGAAGGTTAAAAGATATTTTCATCGTATAGATTGGCCCCGGCCAATCAATTTGATATTGCCGATGTCAACAGACATGGTCTAATGATCGGCTTTGGTTGCCATGCGGAAAGAGTTAGTTTTTTTTTTTTTTTTAAAAAAAACTAATTAAATAAATAATTTAATATATTTTTTTAACACTTATTAAATTTCATTAAAAATATTTTTTGAAATTTTGAAATTATACTATATATTTTGCTAATTTAAATGCAACAACAATGTCTAAAAAGTTAATTTATCAAATAACTTTATCATGCTTTTAAAAAGTACATTAAATTTGGTTTATTAAATATCTTATAACTTATTTTATAAATTGATTATTTCTATGGCACAATCAAAGCAGCTTCTTTTAAATAATAGTATTTTCATACTGACCTTAAATCCTAATAAGACAGATTTTTTTTAAAAAAAAAGTAATAAATAACCAATTAAAAAAAAGTTAAGTTTTAATTATATATCGAAACAAACAGAAAAAACGAAAAATTATTTCGATTCTGATTCTGATTTCAAAACTCAAACTGAACGGACCGTTTGTGCATTTAATGATTTGGGTTATTAGCTTATTATGAATGACGCGCGATTGCTTTATAATATCCTCATTACTAACGTTTTACTATACTTCTATAATTTCACAACCTTTTAACTTGTATTCGTCATATCTTCGTAGCTGACGAACTCATCAAGTATTACAAGTGTCTTCTACCACCGCATCCAATCGCATCACATTTTCACTAAATAATCCAAAGGGGTTATGGTTATGAATAACTTATGATTAATTTCAAAATATCCTCTAAATTGGTTATCTTTGTTGTTATCATTTGGTAACATTAGATGACGGAAGTGTTTGAGAATGAGACTATGAATGTGTCTCATCCAACAGCTATAGCGAAAGTCACAGTTAATTTCGTTAATAGCTTAGGATGTGCTGTAGCTCAACAAAACACACAGAGAGAGAAAGCCAAAGAAAGAAAAGCAAAAGGAAGAGTAACGGAGAGAGATCAAAGCTAAAGCCCTTTCCCAACATTTCAATTCGAGGCAATGGCGAAGAAGAGAACGGAATCAGGGAAGAAAAAAGTGAAAAACTTTAACCAAATTGATAATATTTCTAAATATACTCAACAACCCAGAAGCCCTGCTCCCAAACGCCGCCGTACTGACTTCTCTCACTTCTTTTCCTCTTCTCTCTGCAATTCAGGTCACCCTCTAACTCTCCTTCTATGTAATCTGAATTTTATGATTTTAATTTGCTCTGCTTATCTTCATATTTTGTTTTGTTTCCCTGCTTAATAGTGATTTAGTTGAAGATGATTTTACTTTCATTCAATTGCTTGATGTGAATCTGGTCTTGTTTCTGTTACCTCTAATTTACCCATAATTGAAAGTTCTACGGGAATTGCAGTCTTCAACGTTTGAAGGAGACACTTTAGGTGCCTCTTCTGAGGATGAATCCCAATTCACATTATGATATGATAACTAGAGTTGCAGCTCATTATAGATGAAACTAGCATGTAGGGTAATTTTCACCGGATGGGTTTGAATGTGAATAGATATTTTGCTTCTTAGTTTTGAAGAAAGGGATTCCGGTGCATCATGGTTTTTTCCTTCGTGTTCTTGCATTATCACGATCTCATTCATGGATGTAGATAATCCGGTTTTCAAGGAATTATGAAAGGATTGTTTAGGTCTGTCAATCATAGATAACTTTCATGTTCTGGTCTTTATGTTCCTTCTATTTATGTTTAATATATAGGTTCCTTACTGGGGCCATCCCGTGTTAGAGATAGATTGTCCAGTGTCACAATCAGCAGATCATCCAGTTCGGATGATCGTGGATCAAAAACCTTTGAAGTTCCAGAGATGGAAACTGAATCAGTTGTCCCAGTTGCAATTGTTGACCATCCCGGCCACAGGTTTGTCCTGTAGCTTTTGTGCCCTGAGCCTCAGCCATGCAGAATGTCGGCATCTTGAGTCCTTCGTTTTTTCAATGATTTAATTTTTATTTTCCATGCTGTGTAGGAAAGTTGACAGAGAAGAAAATGATAGTGCAGGAATGTTGGAATTTTCCCAAAAGAAATCAAAGGTTATGGAAAGAAGTGGAGTTTGCATAACTCCAGGAAATGTGGTATGGGCTAAAACAGCTTGCCAGGTGTGGTGGCCTGCTGAGGTAGGTTATTCTTACTTTTCTTGTTGCAACTTATGTAAGAGTGATATCATTCAAATCGCTTTTTCATTTCAACATATTAATAATATCTCTTTTATATGCCTTTGGGGCCATCTACTTGGGACATTATGTTCCATATGTTTCCTAACTACCAAGGTTGTAGGTTTAAGAAGTAGCCCTCGATTTAGAACTCGATGTACACATATGAAAGGTTGAGAGATTTTTAGGTTACATGTATATGTCCTTTTTCTTTTACAGTGGATATAGTGTGCTACCCTGAATCTTTGCTCTCGAGGCTTGAAGTCAGTTGCATGACACCTGACAACTTAGGCAACAAGGAGAATTGATAAACATAGCTTAATTTGTAGAATCCCACAGCTAACCTATCTGATAGAATATTCTAATTTACATAGCAATATACTT
The DNA here is from genome assembly GCA_026212285.1 of Bursera cuneata. Lineage (NCBI taxonomy): Eukaryota > Viridiplantae > Streptophyta > Magnoliopsida > Sapindales > Burseraceae > Bursera > Bursera cuneata. Next base: position 8,220 of record JANLJB010028944.1, on the reverse strand, counting down.
TATGTCAGTATTAATAAGTCTTAATTCCATCATATGAGAAGCATTTTCTAAAATGCAGGAGTCAATACTATATAATCGTTAAGATTTTATAAATATATTCAGATCATCGAAGAAAAATCATCTTTTGCTGATTCAACAAATCAAGGGATTGATGGACATGTCTTGGTACAGTTTTATGGGAACTGTCAGTGGTAAGACTCTTGACTATTCTTACTGTATAACCCTAAAGTTTTCTAATCTTGATTTTTTACGAGCTAAAATCTTAATGAATTGCTTTTCAGTGCCTGGGTTGATCCGGCTACAGATCTTTCACAGCTTGAGGATGTGAGTATATTAATTGCTATCTGCTGTCCTAGAAGATGCAGCCAACATTGTTGCTTCATGAGTCCTAATATCAAAAAAACACTTGCTTCTTTCTTTTGTCCCCCTTTCCTTCAGTTCTCTTATCCGATAATAATCAATGCAATCATTGGGCTCTTGCCAAGAACTGTTTTATTTACATTTTGAGATTTTTTGGGGGCTTTGTATTAGAAAGAGCGCTGTAGATGATAGTAGTCCCCCTTCTTGCAATGATTTATACATGTTAAATTGGGGATGTGTAACTGACTGAAACAGTTGTATCCAAAAATGCTTCTAGATATGCACTATCTTATAAGACCATTGTATATGTTTTCTTCTCTTACCAGGTGACTTCCATTCAGCTTGACATTAAGTAGTCTATTCAGTCTCCATTTATGTGTGTCAATGTCCAATACCATGTACATGATCTATACTCTTTTGCAGTGCTTTGAAGAAAGGTGCTGCAACTCGATGGAAAATTTTCAAAATGCTTTAAAACAAGTACATGCTGATCCTTGGCAAAACTGCTATAGTAATTCAGCAATTATTGCAGTTTGCTCCGGAACAATTATCCATTGATGTTTTATGTTTTATTGTTTGCAGGCACTGATACGGCGGAAGGAACATATAAGTTCATGCCGACAGTTTCTTGCAAGCCCTGATAGGTCCGTTAACTCAGACCAGCCAAACCAGTTGTCTGGTACGCATTTTGAATTATTCTCTTTGTTATGCTTTTTAAACTTCAACTATATTTGAAAAATAAAATGGAATATGAGAATCAAAAAGTTTAATATGGAAGATGATACCAAACTCCTTAATATAGTTTCATGCTTGTTTTCATTAAATGATTTTTAACATTGCCCTGGAACTGCTAATTCTACAAGGAGTGGGTTAACTACCTTCTGCCTCAGTTAAACTATTCATGTTAAATTGATGATTCCATTCCTTCTGCCGTGTCATATGTCCATATTAGTTGGAGCATAGCAGATAGTTCTGGTGATGTATCAATGGATTTGCGGTAGATGTTCATTCTCTTTTTAGGAAGACTATCATTTAAAAAGTTACAGAATCTATACATTTTTCCCTCTTTTGTTCTGATTTTTTCCGGCATCTAACAGATAAATGGACTTCGTCAATTTCAAGTGTTATGGACCATGATCCCCCTGAAAGAGGGAGAGGCAAGAGAGAAAGGAAGCCAAAATTTCACTATGACGTAAGAACCTTCATAATTTTGACCCATCTGTAGTAACCACTTAAGTATGCTAGTTTTACACTCTCGTGCATTCTCTTGTAGGAGGTGACGTTTCCTCTAAAATCTACTAGGACGATTCGCCGGTTTAAGATAATGCGGTACCTTGGTCTCATAGCTCCAGTAGGTTCGCCTTTCTAACACTACACACTACTCAGATTTCTTTTCAATAACAACATAAAATTTTCCTATTTATGCTTGTTGAGAAGCACTGCTGCACCGGCATGCAATTTGCTTATTATGTCTGTAACAAAAGTATTGTCATTTAGAAGTAGAGTAGTATCAGATTAGATAATCTCTTTTTATTCTTCTGAGAAATGATGTATATAGCTTGAGAATGCTATGATATTGATCTTGTAACGTTACTGGATCTTTAATGATGACTGGATTAGCACTTCCTGGAGGAATGTTAGTGTGAATCCAATGATTGCTATGATCAAATGATGATGACGGGCTAATATTGTAATAATATCTATGTAACTTGTAATAATATCCATGTAACTTTCTCTGGAAGTTTGTTCTTAACCAGTTGCCTATAGGCTTTGAGTTTGTATATGCTTGTCAAATGCCCATCGCAGGTTTCAGATTACAGACTCGGCTTCAAAATAATTCTCTCAAGAAGATTACTAAGTACACTCGAAATAATATCAATCAACTGAAGTGAGTTGATGCAAAAGTGTTTACAATGTGGGGATATTCTCAAAAAATTTTTGGGTGGATTTAGTATTCCGGTTGTTTTATATTCCGCAGTTCTTTTTTCCATTTTTAAAGAGTAGTTCTATATTAGCTCCCACTTTTTAACTCTTTTTAACCTCATTTTCATTTTTATTTTTTTCAATTTTTTGATAATTTTAACATTAAATAAAATTGTTATAGAGGATAAAAAGATTATAAATACTCAATTTCAATTTTTTTACCTCCCAACTATACCTAAAACAATATAATAAATTAAATCATAAATTTCTAAATTTATAACAAATATTTTTTTTAATTTAGAAATCAAAAAATTGAATGGTTTAATATATTAAATTGTTTTAAGTATAGTTGGAAGAAATTAGAAAATAAAAGTAGAGCATTCTAAAGTGTGTATTTATAATTTTTTTTCCTCTTTAATAATTTCATTTTAGCATCAAATTATCATAAAAATAAATTAAATAAAAGTGGGGGCTAAAGAGTTAAAAAGTGGGGCTGAATAGAGCTTTTTTTAAAATAAAATAGAGAAACCTATATCCAATTATTTGAGTTGGGGTGGGGCTATTTGTTTCAAAAAATACTATGAACATTTAATTTTTTGATAAAAAATTATAATCATAAAGAAATTTTTCATAATTGACAGAATAATACAATTTTTTTTTAAAAAAAAAAAAAAGGGATTAGGTTCTATAGCATCAAATTTTTTGACATGCTCATATACAGATTGTGAGTAATTGGATAGCTTTCAACAATTGAAGTTGACTATTACATTTTTCATTTTTAAGATATATTAATTATGTAAGTTGGATTCAATCTCAACCATTCAAATTGTATTAATTTAATAGTTTACAATTTGGATAAAAAATATGGTGTTGTGGATCCTTCTCTTAAAAAAGTATACTATTACTTTTGACCATACCATGTGTTTTCTTGGTTTCATGCATTGAGGCAGCATACATAATAAAAATGGCAGAAGGATTTTATGTATAAAAGGATTTTCTAGTTCATTTCTTCTTCCCGAAGTATATTAACTGCAATGTTATACAATTCACCAGCTTTTCTTTATTTAAGATTATTGAATCTACAAAAGTGATATTGTAATATCTTTTTACTTTTGTTTTAAAATTGCCGCAACTTAAAAAAGATCACTTGTTTTTAGCAAATTAACATATTGATTAATTCACCACAAAAAACACATTTGCAAACGTAACTAACCATTATTAAAAACATTTCCTTTTTACTTTCCTAAAAGCTTAAGCTCATAAGTATAAGCTAAAACTTGAATATTTATGCCTATGATATAGAGTATCGAAACCTTGTGTCTTGAAAACAGTCAAAGAAGATGCACAAGGATAGAGAAGGTTAACCTTGGTATTAAAAAGGGTGTACATTATCCAGTGAGCTAAATGTATAGAACTAAATTGTTATGGAAGGATTTTTGAGGTATTATATAAGCTGTATAGACAATAACTTTAAAAAAAAAAAAATTAAAATCATCCTTTGATGTTTTAAACAAATTGATTTTAATATTAGAATTATTATTGGGAGAGAATCAAAAACTACCCTCCGAATATCGGTAATTATCAAGCGCATTTCAACTATTGGATTTTTAATCGATGATCACCCAGAGATTTTTAAAAATTCATCAAAAACTACCTTTTTAACCGATTCTGTTAGTTATCATTAACATTAGAAGGTTAGAGTTAGAATTGTACTCAAGCATCATTTTCTTCTTCAATCTAAAACTAATAAATTAATGAAGACTCATATCTAATTGATTTTGGATCCAAAAGTTTTATGTAAAACTGTACTGAAACAAGAAAACTCTTTTGTTTATCCTATAACAAGCGATCATCAACACTAATCTCTGCCGTCTAAGTTTGCAATTTTCTACACATACGTAGACTCTATCTCCAACATCCATTGTGCAACCTAGCCAGATTTGTGCCCAAGATTTGGCGGTGTGCAAGGATTCGGTGACATGATGGAAGTTTTGCCCCACTAGCAGTTATTGGGTGAAAAAATAATTCTTTTGATTTTGTCGTTGTTGTTGGTCAATCTTTATAGAAAGAAAAAAAATAAAGAGATGTTACATAATTGTTATTCGATCTGGAACTAGAAAAAGAGTTGTTATTATATTGAAATTGAGAGATTGTAGTTGTTATTTGGGTTGAAGAATGCATTGTGAATTTGGGTTGGGGAAGTGTAAAAGTGTAACTTGTTCCTTTGATTCCTTCTAGGTACGTACAACTATTCTTGTTCTTGGCTTGGTTTGCTTATGGTTGTGCTTTTCAATGTGTAACTCATGGAAAAAGAATCTTTATTAAGTTAGTGATTTGTTTAATAATATTGACTAGACACAAATTTAAGTTAGTGATTTGTTAAATAAAATTAATTAGACATAAATTTTAGAGAGACTTCAATAGTTGAAAAGGTTTTTTTTTTTTCAAAAAAATTGTTAAATGTTTCTCTTTATTGTTAGGTTTATAAATTGTCTTATGTATGAAGAATTAAATATTTTAATCTAAATTTTTTTTTAAAAGATTATGTGCCTGTGCCAAACTTTTATTTTTCTTTGTATAATTTTATATTTTATTATTGGATTTATAGGATCATGAAATATGTTTGTTTTCTTATATTTTATGATTGAATTTATGTTTGTTTTCTTGTGTATTACCGTGGTTGTTGGGAGACATAACCAAATGATGATCTTACATACACGTTAGTGGAAATAGCTTATACATATAAGCTTATGTTCTAATCTAACGATAGAAAGAGCTATTAAGTTCGTATGAAAAAAACCATTCTTTTAAGTTCTTTTTTCCACCTATGGATTATAGTAAATCAATGACTATCAAATAATGTATAAAATCAAGTAAAAAAAAAATTAAGTCTCAATAGCCTGACCTTATATATATATATAATTTAAGTTCATATATACTTTTAGCTACCAAATCCAAGCCCCCAAAATCATGGATTCCTTACCATTGGGAGGAGTTTGAATCTTTGATTCCTAATAAATTAAAATTTCAAAATCAAGGGACAATTTTTACATGTTAATAGAGGGAAAACAATAAAATTGATTATTTTTAAATTTTAAACTTCTTTTCAAGATTCCAATGTTTGCTTTCATTCCCAAAAAATATGTTTTGAAATCAAACATTTACTAATGTATTTCAAATTAATGTCAATCACATATAATTTTTAAAATTTAAAGCGAATCACATATCTTTACTTAATTTTGAAAATAAAAATACAAAATTAATAAACAAACATACCCTTAAACTTTTACATATAATTTTAGACTCTTAGATAGGGGTTTTTCTTTTATTTTTGTTTTTATTTTAATATCTTATTGTCGAAAACAAACAATTATATTTGGAGCGCAAATTAAACAAGTCTTAAGTATGTAGGTCTCTTTCGTGCATGACATTAATATTTTTGATCTTTATCAAAGATCGACACTTTTTTGAGGTAGATAAGGATAAAAGTTTTAATCATCCAATAATTTATATGCTAACTTCGAATTTGTTTTGGTTAAAAGTATTTAATGTTTTATGAATAGTTTACTTTCTAAAATTTTGTATATAAACTAATATTTCCATTAATTTCATATTTTTATGTCAATTATCATATCTTCCCATTCTCCAAATAGTTGTTCCAAGAAAAAAAGCTATAGAAATAAATATAATCAATTTAAAATTTTAGAACAAGTAAATCTCAATATGGTAGAAGTGTTTATGTCGAAACGACACCGTTATTTCGTCTAATTCTTTGGTTTCATTACAAGAACCAATCCCGCCCTCTAGTATTAGCGTTCGCAAAGCCGGGAATTACAAATTTTCTACAAAAATCATACCCTGATTTCCCGCTGAACTAATACCTAATTATGGCCGTTCATCTCAATCTAATCCAAACCAACGGCATCCACCCCCTCAATCCGCGTCACTCAACTTCCACCAATTGCGTTGCACTCCAGCTCTCTATATATACCAAACCCAATCACGAATTCAAAGGAGCACAGATAACTTGCGCAGATTCTTGCATTTAAGTCTTTGAACGTTTCGCACAAACCAAAACCAATTCCGAAATGGCTCCCAAAGCTGATAAGAAGCCCGCCGAGAAGAAGCCGGCAGCCGAGAAGGCTCCCGCCGCAGAGAAGAAGCCGAGAGCGGAGAAAAAGCTTCCCAAGGACGCTTCCTCTACCGACAAGAAGAAGAAGAGAACGAAGAAGAGTGTGGAGACCTACAAGATCTACATATTCAAGGTCTTGAAGCAGGTTCACCCGGACATCGGGATCTCCAGCAAGGCCATGGGCATCATGAACAGCTTCATCAACGATATCTTCGAGAAATTGGCTCAGGAGGCATCTCGTCTCGCCAGATACAACAAGAAGCCGACCATCACTTCTCGCGAGATCCAGACGGCAGTAAGGCTGGTGCTCCCCGGTGAGCTGGCCAAGCACGCCGTCTCTGAGGGAACCAAGGCTGTGACCAAGTTTACAAGTTCTTAAGTGTTAGGGTTTGAATTAGCTTCTGTTTGTTTTGTAATTGAACAGTGCCTTAGGTTTCGATTAGTGTCTTACTCGTCTCGGCTTCATGCTTTGTAATTTTTAGTTTGAACTAGTAGTTAATGGATTCAAGTTGTGTCTGGCGGTATCAATTCTCTCTTAAACAGTCTCTTTGTTATTTTCAGCTATTTGTAGAAGCACTCTGTGATGGATTGAGTGAAGTAATTTTACAGTTTCAAATATTTCTTCTTGTTATGTTTAGGTAACCTGACTGTGAGGCAGGTCAATGCTGGGCCGGTAATGCCACCGGGCCTTGCAGCACCAGCACTTACTGGTTTTTAACTGCAAAATATATGATTGATGAACATGAAGAGGTTAGGTTAGACTGTTAGATATCACAGTAGCGAGCGATAGTGTTACCAACTGTTACGGGTATAACTAGCAGTTGGGTCTTGTTATGCTGTGGGCCGTTGAAGAGTCCCAACGAAATAAATTATGTTTTTTTTTTTTTTATAATTAAAATTTTGAATAATTACGTGTTTGATGTGTCCGCAGATTTATTCAATTGTTAGTTTAATAATTTCAATTTTTGTATATAACTTAAAAATAAAAGAATTATGAATTAAAAATTAAATAAAAATTATAGGTTTTGCTAACAATATTTCAAAAGCCGGGCAAATATGCAATAATAAATTTTCGAAATTAAAATTTACTAACAATAAAAAGTTTCATTCTACGAATATGCAAGTTTAATAATTTCATTGTTTGAGTCAGTATTAGATAGATTTATTATTTTTAAATTAATTTCCAACTTATAAAATTTATCATAACTCTCCATACAATCAAGGAGACAGTCTATAAAATATTTATCCATCAAAATTTCAAATTGAACGAGTTTAATTACAGTTAGAATAAAGTTAGATAAAATTAATAAAATTTCACCAAATACAAATATTTAATAAATTAGAACAAATTCAAGAACTATGAAAAAGATTCACGGTAATAATATTTTTTTATTTTTATCTTTTATCTTGCATAGAGTAGATGCTTTCAAGTTATTTAAAAGAAAGGAATTATTATAATAATATTTTATATTTGGATAGTCTTGATTTGTGTCTTTAAGAATGCATGTGAAGTTTTTATATCTTGTGTATTTTTATATATTTTAATAATTGATTTATTTTAAAAATTATATTAAATTAATTTATTTTATAATTTTTATAATAAAAATATATATTTTCAAAGTAAATTAATGATTAAGCTGAATAAAAGTATATGAATTTTGAGATATTAATATGTGTTTTTAAAAGGCATACAGTAAGACAATCATTCATATTTAAGTAAACTATTTTACTATTTCACAATAATATTTATAAATGGGACAATTTTAAATAGTACCTTTGTGTTTTGACATAATCTCAAATAGAAA
>JANLJB010028943.1:0-12671 GCA_026212285.1 Bursera cuneata | reverse complement strand
GAGTACAAGAGATCACACACCAAACCTGGTATTCTACCCAATACCCAATATTAGAGAGCCCTGAAACTATTCCCTGTTTTACCTACTCAATTCTGGAGAGCCCTGAAACTATTCCCCGTTTCACTTGCTCCATCCTTGTGTCGTTTAAAATGTTAACCCTTTATGTCTAGTCCTCTCTCAGATCTCTCTCATACTAGAATTAATTCTCAACCCCTATATTTATAGGTCAATATATAGATTATTTATTCCTAATAAGAGTAGGACTCTTATTTATTGTACAACTCTATTTTCCTATTCCTTTCTACTTTTCCTATGTCTTGTAGAAGTCAACTTAAATTAGGAAACGAGCCACAATCCCAACAATAAATTCTAGGAACACGTAAGTATGAAATTACGAATGCTTAACATAGATTCATTTTGGATTAGATTAGAGTATCACGTCAACCTGATCAATTGGATGGACTTCATCACAAAATTGAATGACACCTTCCCTGTATGGAAACCCAACACTATATAACACAAATGAGGAGAATGAGAATTTTGCAAAGATTAACAGAAACCTGGTTACAAATTCTTTAGTGAATGCATGACCAAAATGGTCATTTTATCAAACTTGTCATTGCATCATAAAGGAAAAAAAGGAAAGCAGAAGAAATGAGAGAGGGAAGAAAAAGGCAAACAAGAAAAACTTAAGTCAAACAGATACATAAGTGCTTTGTAATAACCAGTATTGCTTGTAGCAAGTAGGAAAATTTTTGTGTTGTTTAGTTTCCTGAATAAAATGAAACTTGTAAAAAGATTCCTAAATTTTTCAAATGGTTCATGATAAATGTGAATATATATTTATTTATTTATTTCATTCTCGATTCTCTAATATTTTTACAAAAAACACGTGCGATTTCTAATCTGCTAAATTATTTTAATTGGGATATTACTATATTAAAAAATCTCTTAATGAAAAAATTTAAAATGATAGTTCAAAATTCAACTATAATATTGAAGTAATTTTAACCCTTAACAAATTTATATGTTTCTTCATTAATTGTTTCCCAAATACATGTACTATTTTCTTTTTTCTTTTTTTTGTCGTTGTAGAGTTTAAATAATTAAGCTGACAGTCTATGTTTAGTAAGGTCATGATCTCCTGTTGGATAGGAAAATGTTGAATATAATTAGTTCAAAAAATAGATAAATTAATGAAACCAAACCGATTAGTCTTTTAGATGAAAATAATGAGACCGACACCAGAGGCGAGCCAATAAAAATGAATTTTATTGCAATTAATAGCAAACTAGAAACGGAATGCTTATTTAGGAATAAGGTCTCAGCTGATACTAATATTGCAATTAATTTCGAGTATAATAAATGAACAATTAATAAGGCAATATTAGTTGTATACTAATCAATAACACAATTATTAATAATGCAACATTAATGAACTAATTAATAATACAATATTAATGGATATAATTAATCACTTAATATTAGTAACAGTATATTAATTAAACAACATAATAATTGAATATTAAAAATATACTTCAATTAATAACATGTCTTAACATAACATTAATTAAACAATACTACAGTAAATGAACTATAATTGTAGGATAATTAATAATGATTAAATTTAAGGAAATAAAACCGATGGTCGTGTGTCACATGATTTTCTTAAAATAAATTCGCTCCTCACCTGGATGCTTGAAGTTGTGTAGTATCTGTTTCTCAGGATACAACGATTTTGAGTTTTTATCGAGTACCTCAAAAGTTACTTTTATTGAATCTAGTAGTAGCCCGAGCTCATCACTTGAAGATAAAACCATAGAGGAGATTGTGTTAGTGTGTTCTGGAATGAGACAAGAGGGTTCCTTTCATAAGTGAGGTTGGAGGATCACAAATTGGGCTATTAATTACAGCCATAAAGCCCAACAATTACAAACTATTTAATATAAGAATGAAAGCTCAAAACGTTGTAAGATTAAATGTCCAAAAACGTTTTTGCATGAAAGCCCATAATTACAGAATTAAAACCCAAAATGTTATTGATTCGATTTTAATTGGCTAATTAAAAAAATAAAACGAAAATTGCAAAAACAAGCCCAATTGGCCTTTATATTATATATTCTAACCCATTAAGATTATATAATCATAATAAGCATGCTTGATTTTTCATACTTTTCCCGTATAAGATAAGTGATTTTTTCTTTAAATTTTTTCACCTCATGAAGGTACTTTGAGCGACAATTTTCTATTCACCTACTCATCATTTTTAAGCATACGAGTATAAGATTCTAAAGTCCTCGTAGAGAAGAATTCAAATCCACCGAGAAAATCCACTAACACAAATTGGGTCTCACTCAATTTTAAACTCCAAAATGGCTACTTAATTATTTTATTAACATAATTTTTCAACAACACTCAGGGACCGTTTGGTTTGGTAAAAATACACATGAAAATCAGAAGAGGAATGAGATATTCTCATTCTTGTTGTTTGGTTAGAAAAAAAAAAGCCTGGGAATAGGAATCCTATTATCCCAAGAAAGGGAATTAGTCATTTCCCTCCATCCCCTTAGGAATCAAATTTGATTCTTGACTTGAATCAAATAAAAGCAGAGCTTTTCAATTTTTGAAGAAAAAAATTATAATATTTTTTAAAAAAATAAAATTAATTAAAAAATATTATAATCTTTTAAAAAAGATAAATAAATTAAAAAGTTATAATATTTAAAAAAATGTTAGTAAATTAAAAAATATTATAATATTTAAAAGAAGGTTAATAAATTTAAAAAGTTTATAATATTTAGAAAAAGGTTAATAAATTTAAAAAATTATAATATTTAAAAGAGTTAATAAATTCTAAAAATATTATAATATTTTTTACTATTTTATACTTTAAAAAAAGCTATAATTTTTTTAAAAGGTAAATTAATTAAAAAATTATAATATTTTAAAAAGGGTAATAAATTAAAAATTAATATTTTTTTAAAAAAGGTTAATAAATTAAAAATTATAATATTTTAAAAAAGGTTAATAAATTATGTAAAAAAATTATAATATTTAAAAAGATTAATAAAAGGTTATAATATTTTTTAAAAAAAAGTTAATAAATTAAAAAAATGTTAGAATATTTTTTATAAAAGGTAAAAAAATAAATAAAGTGCAAGAAAGATAAAAATTCATATTTATGATAACAATTATATATAATAATTATTATTTTTTTATATATATTTTTGCATGGAGTAATTTGAAAATTTGATATTAATTTCGATTCCGAGCTTTTTATAATTCAAACAACTTTCATAGGAATCAGATTCTGGTTCCATACTGAACCAAACAAGAGAAATGAATAGCCATTCCCATTCCGATTCCGATTCTAATTCCAATTCTAAAGTTCAAACCAATCGGATCCTCAGATGCTTGAGACAATATGCCCTCTCTTTTGTTCAAACTATATGTACGAGTATAACAGCACCTTATGGTTACTAAAGATAATGTCTATAATTCTCGATACTCTACTTATGAGGTATAACATAGTGTTGTGGCTAAGATTAGATGATATACGGTTGAGTTTCAGTTCAAAATCTCATATCCACCTCGTTTGAAGATGATAGTTACAATATCAAATTATTGAAGAAACATTAACGATCTTGGGATGACTTCATAATCATCAAAAGGAAGCCGGTCATTACTGTGTCATCCATAATTCTACAAATTATAATAGAACTCTATTGTTGATCAATAGGCATGTTACGCAAAGTTGGATTTAAGGCATGGCATGCTTAACTTTGCTCCACGAGTGGCCATTGACGACTTGAGTTGTAATGAAAGCAAGCGCTTCATATCAAGTATATCTTCTCCATACACAATGAGATGTGTGTGGCTTCATACAAGCTTCGAATATTTAATTTTTCCGAGGGATATGTATTGAATTTGCCGTTGCTGCCCTTGAACATAGAATACAAGTCATGATCGCCATCTCTGGGAGCCTCGTAAAATGATATAGACGAGCCTAAGCGCTGGATTGCACCCACCAAGTCAAGTTTCTAGGCAGGCTTCTTCCATATGACTGCCCTTATGCCATTCTCTTAATTTAATTTCTTCCTTCAATTCAACAATATATATATGGCTTCACATTGTCATTGACGGTTACCTATACAAGCAAATTAATGGAAGGAATAAACTGATTCATTAGAAATATATATCTAATTAATTAACATTAATCAACATGTACGTACACTTAAATACTAATTACCTTTTTGAAGTACCAAAGAAGTACTTAATTAGATTACGCACTTCCTAGCTAGTTCTAGAGTTAATCTTATCAACTACTTTATAAAACTTGTTAACATTAGATGTTTTTCCTTAAAAGCACTTTCAACAGAAGCAGTAAGAAATGCTTCTTCCTAATTAAGGGAAAAAAGCATTTTCACCTCGGATTGACTAGCATATGATAGGAAATAACGAGCCCCCATTTGGTAGGATGATAATTAATCTGTTGAGCGACGTTGAACTTTAAAGAGTGTTTTCGACTGAAATTGGAGCTGCTAAAGCTGGAATTAATACGAGTCTAGGTGCTCTTCAGGCTCATCTATCTATCGAGGAATAATTTTAAGTAGACAGAATTTAATATTCATATAATCGTTCATATATACTATTATATTATGTAATACAATTTTTACAATTTTCATTATTTATTACAAATTTTTACCATCTAATAATATTATGTCATATAGTTAAATGAAAATAATTATATAATTAAATTGTATATATAATATTATTCTTATATTTTTTATATGTTACAAATATAGTTTTTATATGCAAACCTAGCTAGTATTATTTCTAAAAAATAATGTTATACATTTTAAATTTATGTTCTAAATGATCTGAAACGAATTAACTATTGTCGAGTGGATATGATGATATGGGTTGTCTAAATACATTTTAAGAAACTAAAATTAATAAACAATTATTTAATACTTTTTCATATTATAATATTATATTTTCCTCTATTTTATCTAGTTTTTCCAAATAAAGATTTAAGAAAAATACGATTATCCATAGATATTTGAATATTATCAATGTTTATTATTATAAAACTTGGGAAGTACGAGATTAACTTAGAAGCAATGTAGAAGGCTTCTTTTACATCAAAAGTAGTCCCCAAATTTTAACTACAAATTGAATTTATATACGAGTGGGTGGAATTGCCTGCTGGCACGTGTATCCTAAGGAGCGTACAGTTTATTAATTAACTGTTGATGATGACTTTAAAGCATGGCCTGAATGCTTAATTGCACCCATCAGCCGACCCGATTTGAACCTTGACCCACCCAATTAGCCATGCCAGGTATTCGATTTCGAATAAGCTTGATATGTTTCTGTGACTTAATTATCAAACTTGTCATAAATGACCTACTTGAGATGAGAAAATGTGTCTCCTACCATTTGTGCAAAATATGTTCACATTGTCCACATTGAAAATTTTACCATAATCATATCAAATCCTTTAAGGCTAGCTCTTAGTTCCTATAAAGATAGAATCATCCTCATCCAATGTGCCCACATTAATCACATGAAACATGCAATGAGAACAGAAACAATCCCCATAACAACACCTCATTGACAAAGAAATTAGAAACAGAATTAGTATGAAAGAAGAATGGTATTACAATATCATCACAAATGACAGCCATCGAGTACACCATAAAAATGACATGACATCATCCAACATATCCAATGCCCGTTGTCTAATCTTATCATCCATCGATACCATGAAATTATGTCATCCAACATCTACCACCTATCAAGAACACACACTTTATTTCTATATCTACGTGTATACTCTTGCTCTATTGCCAAGCAGATGCCGAGATCAGGGCCCTGTCTTTCCACCCCAACAACATGGCGCCATCAGTCTCCACCAGTTTATAATGCTCCGAGTAACACCTCAACAAGCTCCGAATTACAGAGTTAACATATGGGCTTAATGGGCATTGCCGGAAACCTGCCATTGTAAACCTAGACTTCCACTTCCCAAAGAGTTCATGGCGCTCTACCCTCTCTTTCCCCTCACAAGCAATAACATTTACAATATCCCTCGCCAAACAATGCTGCTCTACATTAATTCGCTGCTTCTGGTCCCTTGGCATGGTCACGTCAATTGACTCGAACATTGCCAAGTAGAAGTTTAGAGCTTCAGTGAACCTAGGGAGAAAAGGAGCAGTGTTTGTGTTTGATTCCTGCTCCACCAAGGTGACCACCTTAGGATTAAGAGACTTTATCATCCTCAGAAGCCCATCTCTTGGATTGTTGACATCAACACTTTCATCTGGCGTGTGGTGGAGCTCTAGAGGAAGGTTCACAGCCAGAGCCTCCCCAGGCCTCACATCTAACATTTCCATTGTGATGTCTGGAGCAAAAACTGGTATTGGATGAAACTCAACAGGAATATTAAACTTCTGCGAGATTGTAGCCAAGCGCCTGCCAACTGCCTCCAATCCATCACCACGGGCATATTTGCTAACAGGATCATCAATTCCTGTGATCCGCACATAAGGAGCACCGGAAGGTTTAGCTGCAAGCGCCTGCAAGAGTGTCATCCACTGTGTTCCCTGAGCTATCTGGAAATCAATGATATGGATTCGATCCTCGTTTTTGCATGCTTCAGCAATGGCCCCATTGGCAGCCATGTAACCAAACTTCAAGTAGGGGCAGATTTCATACAGGATATGCATGTAAGAAAGTAAGTCTTTGCTATCAGGCTCCCTACAACGGAGAGCACGGTATATGTTAGAGCCTGATTTCTCCTTCCTTGCTACCAACCCTTCTACCATATAAGCACCAAGACGCTGAATTGGTTCTCCACTGATAGAGACAGAACCTCTAGCCTTTTCAATCAACTTATCAAACTCATCGATCCTATCTTCAGAGAGAGCTTTAGCACATGCAATCAGTAATTGCTTCAGATTTCCTGAAGGAAAACCCTGCAAAGATGATTCTACTGTTGGAGTTTGGTAATTCTCAATCTGAGCGCCTTCACCTGAGTCCCTATATCTATAACCAATGGATGGCTGAGGCTGAATTATTTGTGAACCCTGTTGTTCCTGGATAATCGCCCTAGATCTCTGGCCAGATGCCTGCAGCCTATTACGTTCACCATTAGAAGCATTTGTTGCTGTTATTTCTTCATCTACATCAGGCCCCATCAGGACAGTCTCTAGTTCCTGCAAAGCATTTTGTATTTTCTGGCTGGAATTTGTATTCTGTATATACGAAGTCCCACCAGAACAGAGGACTAGACTGTCCACAGTAGGGGGGCTTAACCTATGAAAACAACAGTGGGATTCCAGTGAAGAATTACAAGAAGGGCTGAGCACCGAAAGATTCTCTGTGGAGCTGAGCTGCTCCTGACTGTCACTCAATGTTGTAGCCGTATCACAATCAAACTGACTTGAAAATGGTGAGTTCGGTGAGTTTCCAATGTCAAATTTCAGAGACCCAAACAACCTATTAGGTAATGAGGGCACCATGGGATAAGAAGAAGAGTAGGATAAGTCTGCACCAGTAACAGTATACCTAAAGAGCTGATGTGAGTCCATGCTATGGTTATACCATCAGCTAATCTCCACAACAAAAAATCAAAAATATTGCTCCCAGATCAGAAAATTTTCAGCTAAACCCTCTGTTGTCAACAACTTTAATCAGCTTTACAATTCCTAGAATAGTTTAATAGAAGCCAAACTCATGTACCTACAAAATCAACCTGTCAACCAAATTGACCAATAGTCAAGGGAAAAACCAACTCTACTAATTTCGACAACATATAAAAGAACACAGTTAAGCCATAAATTAGCACGTAGTAGCAAAACTGAAATTACAAAGAAATATCCCCAGTGTTTCCTCTAGACAAATAGTTCTCCATTTCTTGATAGAGAAACTAAACCACTCGGTACAAGTAGATTGACCAACAATAACAGCAAGATGAATAACTTGTATAATCCTCTTATTTTCTACCCCAGATTAATTACCAATTTCTTGGTAAACAATAAACAGTTCACACGTTAGAATAAATTAATAAGTGTTTGGTAATTAGAACCGCCGCAAAAGTTAGCCTAATGAAAATTTCCCAGAAAGTTCGTTGTAGACACAAATATCAACAGTACTTGCAATAAAAATTACAATAACATAAAAAAATATAAACACTTCCATGAAAAATCTCATACAAGGAACTTATTTATCAAACTTGAAACTACTGCCAACACCAATAATTACAATGACAAAGCAAAACAAAAGGCAAAATAGCGCTCCAATTATTCAACAAAATATTATTCGAATAATTTCCGGTGAAATGAATTAAGTAGATAATCAACCAGTCAATATCTCACACAAAGAAAATCTTCCTCAAGCTTGAACCTTACTTCAAAAGAAACGGTTACAATGACGAAGAACAAAAAAAAATAAAAAAGATAATTCAGTTAAAAAATTGCTCGAAATAGGAAAATTCATCAATTAAACAGACATATCAGAGAACGAAACGCTTCGTCAAGCTTTCACAACAACAGAAACAATCAAAGCAGTAGCAGCGACAACAGTAGCAACAAAACAAGTGATTATGTTCGAATATTCAAGCTTCTATTAGCTCTTCGGTGGTTACCTGGGAAGCTTGGCGGAGAAGAAACGAGGATTTGAATGTTTGTGCTTGGCTTTAGTTTTTGGTTTTGGTTGAAGGTGTTATGAATCCAAAGAAAAAGCATCGGAGAGAGAGAGGAATTTATAGAGGAGAGGAGAGTTGACGGAGGTTTCAATTTTCACGAGGAACTTAACGGTAACAGAACTGACAGAAGTCGTTTGTTGGGAGCGTTCGAGACTAGAGGAGAGATGGTCTTTATTGTACAGCGGAGGGAAAGTAAACGAGACTAATCACGGCGTCATAACGGATGTCCACGCCCATGTAGAACATTCTTCGCTCTTTCGTTTTTAGCTTGCTGAGATAACGGGTTACGTCATGTTCTTCCACGCTCCTGTTAAGAGTATTCACGTCACGCAGCTCGAAGATAAGGGAGTTCGGAATTTCACGCGCTGGTATGGGGTGTGAGTCTTTGCAGTGTTCTGTTCGCCGCACACAGTAACCCAACCGTGCTTGACCAGATGACGCTCACGTGATGCACACGTGACGATAGCTTAGCCAATTTAAAAAACCAGCGAAACGCCACTATTCAAGTTTGCGTGCTGCCACGTGGACAAAGACTTTTGTTCGCTTTGACTCATTGACCTGACGTGGCACGCGTTCACATAGATTGTCAAAGTTGAATCAAGACCAAGTATTACTTGGTAAACTTCTCAACTAATTAAACAAGCTATTTCTTTCGACTCCATAAATTCTTGTTGGTGAAATCACCCAAATGGTCTCACCAAGGTCTAATTTGGTTTACCATTTTGAAATTCAACGACCTAACCCATTTATTTATTACAAGAAAATTGTGCTCACTTTATACCAAATCAATAATTTAAAAACTTCAATTTTAAAAGTGTTCACAACCAACCATATGCATATTTAAAAAAATTAATTTCCTATTTCAACATATTTATATACTATTTATTGTAGCATATGTACGATAGAGTTCAAAATAATGTTAAATTTGAGTGTATACTCGTAAATTGGTGAATTATTTTAACCATTCATTTTTATCAAATATATCATTTACTTTAAAGGTATTATTTGAAATGAGATGAATGGATTTAATATGTAATTTATAATAATGAAAAGTGAAAAATATAAGTTTAATAATTTGCCGTGTAAATCTCAGTGATTTAAGATGATGCATATACCATTATTGTGTATCCAACACAAACTTTGTATAGTTAAGAAATGAGAAAAAGATGAAAGGATAGATTAATGTAATTTAATTATCACATATTTGAAGAGAAATCCCCAAGGAAATGTGCAATCAATTGAATTGAAACAAGGATGCCCTATCCCAATCACTTGACATTGTATATAAACTTGACAAAGCGAAAAGGATTTTCCTCCTAGAAATCATGATAACCTTGTTAGGAATGTGTCACACTCTTGTAAATCAACATCTCAACCAAAAAAAAAAAAAGAGAGAGAAATGACCTTCGTTTATTATATAGTCATATCTATTCTCTAAGATGCATTTGGAAATGTTATTGTAAGAATGAAAAAGTGCTTTAAGAAAAAATAAATAAATACTATGTGCAAAAGCACTTAAACAATGAGTTTTGGCTACAAAACAAATGAAGAATCTCATGGATTATGCTTTTGGCATCATGAAATCACAATAGGGTAGGGAGCATGCATTTGGATGAAAAACATAGCTAACTTTTTACTCTAAAAATGATTTAAAGAAAATTCCCAAAAGAGGATTGTTCTCTCTAGAAGCACTTTTTTGTATGGCGAGAGATTAAGAACAAAATGAAAAGAAGGCACTTAAGTGGCTTATTGCTTTATAGTTTTGCGTTAAAATAGGTGGATGCTTATCACAAACTTTATTTCAATATTCTTTGAACCTTCTGTATTTATGGATGCATCATTTAAAAAATTAAACAATACATGATATATGTAAAATTAAAGAGATTCATTAATATCTAAAAATACAGGTATTACGATAATCGTTAAATTATTTTTAAAAAGAATTTTTAAAATTTAATTATTTTTATTTATTTAATTTTCATCGATCATCAAGTTGAGAAATATAATGATAAAAGAAGCTTCTAATTTATATTATCTAATCATTTGCCAAGTCGACTAAAGTTTAACGAAGCCCTAATACATGTTATATGCTTTTAATTGAATGTTTAATTTGTTGCACGTGTTTTCTAAAAGTAGCGCCCAACTTTCGAGTCGGTAGACTTAAAGATCGGATTATCGAGAAATTAAAGAGGGAAGACCGACGAACACTATGCTTGTCCTGGTCAAAGCAGACAAAAGAGATTGATAGTTCCAATCCGACACGTGCGGAATTGCGCCGGAATGAGGTACGAGGCCAGGTTTGAAAGGCCGGTTTCATTTCTCACTTTGTCTGAATCTGAACGAAAAAATGCAAATAAAAACAATAAAAAAATTTAAAAATTAAGAAACGATTCACGTGAAACAACTTACATTGATGCCAGATCAGTTAATTTGGGACCCACTGAGAGTAGGGCCCAGGCATAAAAAGTCAAACATTGTTATGATTCTGACACATGCCATCTGAGTTTGATCTTGCACTGGCTGATGTTGATCACCAGGTTGGATGGTCAAATCTAACTAGTAGCAAGTTTCCACTCGTCCTTCGCGCAATAAGCCAGGGAGTGGACTCCACTTTTCTGAAACAAATATTTAAGATTCCTTTTCCATTGAAAGATAAGAATTAAAGAAGAAAACTGCGAGCTAAGAGACAATCTCGATGTTGTAAACCTCGAAAATTGGGAAATTTTTACACTATCTTTAAAAAAAAAAAAAGTTGAATTATTCACATGATAACGTATGTTTAGTTTTTTATTTTTCAAGTGAAAACTTTAAAAATATTTTGAATCTATTAACTGTGAATTTTTAAAGTGAATATTGAAAAATAATAAAAATTAAGGCTGTAATTTTAAAAATAACCAATTATCTAAATTATATGATTTATTTATCACTTATAATTAAAATGATTAAAATATCTTTACGTATGAACTAAACATCCATTTTTCAAACATTTTTCAATTTACAAACCATCACTGAATAGTCACCAAATTTGTAAGACAGTTAGACTTGTCGCACTATCATCAGACAAACCGGATAGTCACATAATTCTTTTTGAGTTAGTAAGTTGTTTAACCATTTAAGTTCTTTAATTTATATTATAAATTTTCATTAAGCATTTCGTCTTTTAAGCCATACCAAATTTCTAATAGTATCTTTATGGTCTATTTGGACAAGATTAATGTGAAACCCAATTTAATTAATCTAAAGTTGATTAAAAAAAAGAAAAGGGAAGAAGAAGAAGGAAAATTGGGTAGCTTGAATAAGGGATTGTTGTCACATGATTCCTCTTTGTGTAATCCATGACTTTGTACGTTTGAATGATTTCTCTCTCAAGAAAAACACATCTCATCTAAGACTTTTTGTACTAAATTAAAGGAACAACGTTAAAAGCATTGGTGACAATCTCTATATTTTGACTTTAAAATGTCATCTAATAATGGCAAAACACTAACCCTTGCTCTCTTTTATACACTAAAATTCAACAACACTTATTCCATTAAAATTTTTTTGTCATACTTTAAAGGGTTCATTGGCAACCATTTTAATCAAAAAGTATGTGATCAACTACCACAAAAATATTATCGAATCGATAGTCTATCCTATAATGGCTTTACGGACCAATGGTCTGACTTGTAAGAACTCTTATGAGTTGACAAACTAGCTTAATAATAAAAAAAATATTACACTTTTTTTTAATACAATCCTTCATATTGAATTATCTCTTTCTAATTTTGAAATATTTTATCATATTTTGAAAAGTTCACTTGTAATTATTTAATCAAAAAGCATGTGATCAATTGCAACATAAAAAATTAACGGACTAACAGTCTAACTTATAATGGTCCTACGAACCAACATTTGACTTGTAAGAATCCTTACAGGTCGGAGAACTGATAATTTGGTTGAAAAATGAAAAAAAAAAAAT
>JANLJB010028942.1:0-12669 GCA_026212285.1 Bursera cuneata | reverse complement strand
TTGTTGATTAAAATTCCAAACTTGCTTTCTGCCTGATATTAGACCAAAACATGAGGGTAGTGTTTGAAATTGTCCCTTAAAAAATTGGAGTACTGCTGTACATACCCTTGCTACTACTCTAAGATAGTCCCTTAGATTGATCTTTTTATTTTATTCGATTACTCTCAACACTCAACCAAATATTCTCTTTGTTCTTACCATATCTTTTCTTTCTTGAAAGCTGCAATTATATTTATTCTAACCCATACTTTAAATTGATGTAAAGAAAAGTTTTAAATTTTTGAATATGTTAATAGGCGTGTAGAGTAAAATCTTTTTGTTAATTTTCGAATTATTGTATTCAAGTCTTTATTAATAAGTCACTTCATTGGTAATTATTTTTTAAAATTGTCGCTGGATGTGGAATCGGACCACTGCTAGTTGCTGGTCACCGGCGTCCGACTACCAGAGCGTTTGGGCCACCGTCGGATCAGAACTATCTTTAGGCGATGTTCTACACACTGTTTGTCGGTATCGTCGTTTTTTTTTTGAAATATTTTATTAAACTATAATTATGATTGAATAAAATTGAATTATTTTTAAGGAAAATTTTGTACTTATAAATTATAAATGTTACCATTTAACTGAAAAATCTTATTAAATTAATGAGAAAAATTAAACTATTTATTGTAAATCAAATTAAAATATACAATTAATTAATTAGTTAGTTTATTAAAAAATCTACAGTCTTTTTCTAATTGAAGTAATAAATTTGAATGGTTGTTAATGTTGAAATTTTATTAGTACAAATAATACCAAAATATTCACTATAATTTAAGAAATTTTAAGATTTTTAAGAAAATCAAATATCTATAATTTCATTAAAATATATTATCCAACTTAAAAAATATATCACTAAAACGGTAAGAAGTGAAACAAAATCTATAAAATATTATCACTCATATTTTATTTTATATAAATTGATATCTAGTAATATTATACAAACAACTTAATCAATACAACCCTAAGGGTTAGCCTAGTGGTGGAGGCTTTGAACTTGGAGGTGTGTTCCCTCCGAGTCCAAAGTTCCGTAAACTAGTCCGGACACTCACGTTTCAAAAAAAAAAACTTAATCAATACGATAATAATTATTCGATAAAATCATGTCACATCACATAAAAATGATTATGTAAGCTAATTGAATATCTAATATTATTTTACACCATAATATAATTCAAGCTAAAAAAAAAAATTAGATATTACGATTATTCTCTATTTAATGATAAATGAATAAATTGTAATCCTTTACCGTTTTCAATTCTGAAGAGTTCTTAAAATATTTGCAAATTATAACCTTGACCGAATTCAGTTATGAAGAGTTCTTAACATTTCTATTGTGAATGCATGAAAAAGGATTGAGAAATTATAACTAATAGACTAAATTTTGGGTGCTTTTGAAAATTGACTACTTCATCACTTTTTTATAATTTACTTAACCACTTATATATAATATAACTAAATTATCCCTCCTTATATATGAACCTTCGACCTTTAACCTTTAATCTTCCTTAACCTTCAAACTCCTTCTCAACTACCCACACTCCCTCTATCACCAGCGACGACTAAGATGAACCCGACGAAGAAGAAGTAGAATGGATGAGTCTTTGAACAACGATGACCTCTTTCAGAAAATAAATTGTCTAGTTTCTTTATTTTGATTGAGATGCGTATCTTTTTTTATTATTTAAGATTTGAGTTATGTGAATGATCTGTTGAGTATATGAAGTATTTTAGAGTAGTTTAGGTGAATTTTTTGAGTTCAAAGTGTCGAAATCGTTGCTAGAAAATTAGAAGTCGTCGAACATCATAACTAGGATTCGGACCGAATGGATTGCATAGACCAAAGCGGTCCATGAGCCAAATATTTAAAATTAAATTAAATATAATAATATAATAATATTATGATAAGAAATCAATGATTTACCATGAGACTGACCCAAACACTTATTTTTCTTCATGGGTAAGAATATAATAATAATATAAAAAAGAAAAAAATTTTTAGTGGCAACAAAGGTGTCAAAGTTATTACTTATTTATATGCAACTAAAATGTTTCGTTGTTGATGAATACTCTTCAAAAACAAAAATTTTCGTATCTAAATAACTGTTTCTATTGTTAAAGATTTTGAAAGGTAAAGCCAAAAGTATTAACAAATCTTTAGCAATGAAATAGTAATTCGTCTCTGATTTAAACTATTTTGCATTGAAAATTTTCATTACAAAATGTGAATCAATCCTTGCAAAAAATGCATATATTATTACACTTTTAGCCATGAAATGGCTGATTTTGTTGCCAAAAGTTTTGTTTCCGAATGTGAAATTTCTTGTAGTGTAGATTAATAAATAAAAGCGCTAATTTTTCAATCTAATTTAAAACCAATTAATAGTGAAAAAGAACAAATAAGAAAAGAGGACAATATGTATATTTAATCCATATATGCTACTCGTGTTGGACTTAAGTCTGGTTCGGGCCCATGACCATTATGCTTTTGTGGCCTTTTCCAAATACAAGTAACATGATTGCTCTATGCACCCAACCTCACAAGACAAATAATAGATATAAATGAGATTCAAGTGAGTGTTAAATTCTCTAAATTATATTACATAATCACATATCACAAACTACCTAAATTCTTTATCAACTATTATTTTTCTCTTGATCATGACAAGGAACTATCACATCTCCTTTTTTCATAGAGGTTTGATCAACCCTAGTTTAGGAAGGAAAAAATGGTCATTCTTTCAATACAATATCTCTATTACCATTCATGTGAGTAAGAAGTCAAGACAAGTTGAAAGAGAGAGATGAGATGACGAGTAGATGCAAGATGGGTCATTTTCAAGCCTCGGAATATTGCCAAGTTTGCTTATCTGGGCAGTAGAAATTGATTTTCAGGCACACATGAGGACTAGTCTCCACTTCATCGTTATCCATATACATCCTTAATCTCTATCTTTAAGTAACTAGTAAAACAAAACAAATTTAATGCATTTTGATAACTGTTTGTGGAAATTAATTAGAGTCTTTTTCTATCAATAGAGACATGCACTATCCTCTTAAGCATAGGAGATTATGATGATCATAACCCACACGTATAATATATTTACATCAGTATCATCCTCAGGTTAAAGAGATTCACTGCACTATATTTCATAAATATTTTACTTCAATTAGCATGTAAGTTCTTTTAAGTGGTTTTGATAGCAGAAAATAGCAATCCTCTGAATAAGCCTTAATTCATATAAGCTTGAGAATAATTTGCTAAAACTTTGTTTACTGTTGGATGCTTCACCATCCCGAAATGCTACTTATTGCATACAATTCATATCTGAAGAGAAAGGACCACGGGGACCGCTATCAAGAGCACTGAAATTTCGACAGGTATCATGGAGCAAGGAGAAAAACCAACAAAATGGTCTCATTCAGATTTTTCTAGTGTAATTAATCGAATGGAAGAGAAATTAAAAAAATCAAAAAATGACTTATTCTCATCCTTTTGCATTCATAGGTCCCACTAGAAATCCCTTGATTAGAGATCCATCCAATGAAAACTCAAACATTAGGATCAACTTACGAGCCTCAGCCAATAACGATCCAGATAAGGCCACTTGATGGTCCCGAAAGCGTAATCCCTTTCTGTGCAGAAAACCCAAAAGTGCATCCCAAGGGCCACTTCTTCTATTAATGTACTGAAAAAAGCGTGGTTGGTGGGTCACACCCTTATTGCAATACAAATTATTGTACTAGCTTCTTCGAGCTTTGTCTAGACATAAGCAGTAAATCCCAACATTACGATCCTATAGCAACCCATCCATTTCTTTTGGTTTCAAATTTCGTTTTGAATCGAATTCATAGTTCATGATTTCCAGTAAGAATGTGGCTTTTGCCGTTGGCGGCAAAACTGCTAGAGCTTGTGATAGTTGTATAAAGAAACGAGCTCGATGGTACTGTGCAGCTGATGATGCTTTCCTATGCCAAGCTTGTGATGCTTCGGTTCACTCAGCTAACCCTCTAGCACGTAGACATGAAAGGGTTCGTCTGAAAACTGCATCATTTAAGTCCTCAAGTAGAGATCTTTCCGAGTATTCTGTGCCATCGTGGCACCGAGGGTTCACTAGAAAGGCCAGGACACCTCGACATGGAAAGCTTTTAAACAACCAAACAACTAAACCGAGCCAACCTGCACTTCCTCTCGTGCCAGAAATTGGCGCTGATGAGATATCACATGAAGAGAATGAAGAAGACCAGCTTCTTTATAGGGTTCCGATATTTGATCCCTTCGCCGCAGAGCTATGTACATCCGCTAATTCAGATGAAGTAGAAAGGAGGGCAACAAACGAGGCTGATCATGAGACAGCAGATGTAAATGGAAGTGAATCAAAAGCAGTTGGAGGTAGTTACGGTGGGGATGTTGATATTTTAAATGGGTTTCTGCCAACAGATATGGACCTAGCGGAGTTTGCAGCCGATGTAGAGAGTTTGCTGGGTAGGGGTCTCGAAAACGAGTCGTTTGCCATGGAAGAGTTGGGGTTGAAGGATTACAAAGAAAAGGAACTAAAGGAGTGTCCTTTAGGGAGTTGCAAAGTGAAGCTTGAAGAAGAAGAAGAAGATCTAGAGTGTAAAGTTGATAGTGAGATTGATATGGAAAGAGAAACTTTTGAGTTCAATTTCGATTATGATTCTCCAGCAACATGCGGAGAGGAAGATGGGAAGGTGGTTAAGGGAGAGGCAGCAATGGAGACAAGTGGTGAATACGAAGAAGATGGTGCAAAGAAGAAGAAGAGGAAGATATTGTTGAGCTTGGATTATGAAGCGGTGATTACAGCTTGGGCAAGCCAAGGCTCTCCATGGACGAACGGTAGCAAGCCGGACTTTGACCCAGACGAATGCTGGCCTGACTGCATGGTAGGTTATTTTAAATTAATTTTAATCTAATATAATCATGGATAACAATTCTATACTTGCCAATGAATTAACAATGAATTATTCTCTTGACAGATTTTTTTTTTTTTAATAAATTTCTTTGGGTAATTAAGAATGCCCTCTCTCACCGACAACAATTCTTAGTATTTAGATTATTTATTCACAACATGTATTAAGTATTAATTAGTCACTAGAAACAAGCCTCTACTCACTCGCACTCAGCTCTAGAAACTCCGTACACAATTGTTGTTTACTTCTTGTGAGCATTGCATCTGTATATGTGAACTAACAAAAGGCATGCACTACTTGAACATTGTTTCAGAGTAGTTGCGGGACAGAACTACGCCACCCTTATGTGGATTTGGCTGGACTTGGGGCACATCCAGCTACAGCAGACGGAGGGCGAGAGGCTAGAGTATCGAGGTACAGAGAAAAGAGGAGAACAAGGTTGTTTTCCAAGAAAATAAGGTACGAGGTGCGGAAATTAAATGCAGAGAAGAGGCCCAGAATGAAAGGGAGGTTCGTGAAGAGGGCAACCTTTACAGGAGCTCCTGCTTTTCCTTTGTTTAACAATTAGTTATTAATTAATCAACTCCTGTCCTGTATATTACTGCCTGCATTTTCTTTCCTACGTTTAGCTAGTTTACTAGTTACTTGTTTGTACTGGTGACTGGTAAACCATATATATAACTAATCCATGTATTGATGCCTAGGCCTTTTTTGGTCTACAAAAATTCAATAAACAGAATAAATTAATTAATAGAATGTTACAGAGATACGCCATTGTTAATACTTATATATTTTGTTTCATATAATTCGCCCAGCAACAGCCAAATGAAGATCTTTACGCGTCTTACAACAGTCGCATTTCTCCATGTGACGATGTTCAACATACTGAATAGAAATGGAGAAACACAATAAGTTGATTATTTTGTGCCCAATGAAAGAGCATACATGGACTACTCCTTCACATATTTAAAAATAAATAATATCTGTTGTAACTTAACATCTATTTTCATATAAAAGTTGTAAATACATACATAAAACTTATACACGATTACAAAAAAATTTGTAAATAAACATATACAATAACTTTTCAAATAACCATTCGTATAAAAGTTGTATATGATTGTTTACAAAATTTTGTAATCATTTACAAGTTTTATATATAAGATTATAGCTTTTATATGACCATTTATAATTTTTATATGAAAATAGATGCAATTGTACATCGGATGTAAGGTAGAATGACCCATTAAAAAAAGGCTATAGATCAATTAAAAATAAGAAGGCCTTATAACTAGATTTTAAAGAAAAAAGAAACATTATTCATAAAAAACCGAAATGAAAGATTAAGGTTTAATTACTTATAATCGGTTCTATTGAAATCAATTAAATTTTGTTCTAGAGAGTTAGAAAAACTCTATATATATATGGTAATAGTAATCACACCAATTTTAATTTACTCTCTAATAGATATTTTGTTATATAGCTTATTCACATCATTACAGAAAAATAATTATTAGTATTGCATATACACGGAGAAAAGTAAAAATGGGTCTAAAATATGAATTCAACACAACAAAATTTATTAAGTGAATAAAAAAGCTTAGGGCATACTTTTGAGATTAGAGGAGGACATGTTTGGCTAAGGTTTTACTACTTACCATTTGCTGTTGAGTAGCGAATCATTTAGAAGGAAGCACATCCCATATACAACATGATTAATGCATTTAGAAACTTAATTGATATTTTATAGAATGCTCATGCTCATGCTAAATTCCTAATTATACAGATTAACATTTTACTTACGTCATTCAAACGTTCACTTATCTACTTCAATCAATTAATTCAAGACTAATATTTAAGCTATTGCTCAATTTCTACGTTTACAAAGTAAGTTATATATGCAAGACTTTCTTTGGCTACATAATATTATAACGAGTCGTAATTTAGAAATTAAGAAAGGGAAAATTAATTGATTTTGATTGCATTAAATTTCGGACTTGGCCATTTCTTCACAGTTGCCGAGCGGTCCCCCATATATACGATAAATCATATTGGCATTTCATACCACTACCTCCATCAACCGAAAAGGAATTGGAAGACTCCACCGCCAAAGCCTCTTTCAAGGCCAGAGACTTTCTGCGATGAAGGTTATGAGCTTGCCATCACTCCACGTGTATGGTGTAAATAATGCAAAGAGTAACAGAGATCCCACCTGGATGATTATTTAATGAAACCTTAGGTCCGATATGGAGAAGAATCAGAAGAAATTGAAGGGATTGGGACCCCAAAAACTTCTTCAATTTCTTCGTTGTATCATTTCGTCTTAACATATATGTTGGTTTTCTCCTTCCAGGTTCCAATATTAATTCAGAATATTTGACACGAGTAATAGCAATTAATTTCATTTCTAAATTACATTAAATTTTCGATTAGAGTAATTCCTAAAAGCCTTCCCTTTCTGTAACCGTGATAGATTTTTAACAATAACTTCTTTATATCACCATTGATATCTCAAGTTCTATTCTTTAACATATGTCATGTATCTTAATTTAATACGATATTTAAATATAATCACATATTAGAATTCTAATATCACAACCAATAGAACAACAACAAAGAAGTTCCAGTTTCCAACAACAGTTCACAACCAATGCATAAACTACTCAATTTCAATAATCACAAATTTAGTTTAACATTTTACAATTTATAACCAATGCCATAAATTTCCAGCTCCCAACGCCAATTCGAATAACAAAAGCTTAATACCAAAACATCAATAACCACAACTAACACCATTTCAAAGAGTAAAACGATTTTACAATTAGCTTACTCAATGATAGATGAAAGCTTGTCAATTTACTCATACAATGCTATCAGAACTACAACAAAACTCGACACTTTATTGTGGGGTTAAAAAAAAAAAATGCGAACAAAAGAGAGGAAGAACCTTTGGTTAGAGCATTGAGAACTATATTAGAACCTAAATATACTTCCTGAAAGCTTCCTTCTTGGTTTCACACTTAGACCTATGATTTTAGTTAAATTTTTAGAGAGCAGTGTTGATGGTTCCATTGTTTCAAATAATGAAATTTCAACTTCATACTTCGTTAAATTCATATTGCTTCATAATCTTGAATGTCTTATAATAATTTAAATATTTAAAAGTGGTCATGCTAATTTTTTTCTCTTACACTGAGACTCTAGTCTTCCCCAAGAGAATGAAGCTATAGAGTTTTTAGCACTTGCCATAAGTTTATATTAAACACAAAAAAGAAAAAAAAGGAAGCCTAAGAGATAAATAATTCTTTGACAGGTAAGTTCTTTCAAAAGTGAACTTATAAACACCTAAATTTTATAATAAAGCCGCGAACCATTTTTTAATGGATGGAATTGGATCTTGTGTCCCAATGAGGCATTGTTGGCTTTGGGTCGAACCCAAGCTAGCACAATTTTTTCCTATTTAAGGGTCCTTATGGGAAGAGGATAGTCCCTCCTGTATGAGGCACCGGGTAAACCACTACATAATAGATTGTTGGTTTTTTTTACAAGAAATTGGACAGAATCTCAAAACAATAATTTTTTGTTGTATTACTTGCTTGCATAATAAAAAATAAACATACATACAAGTATTTAAATACAAAACCAAACGATCAATAAATGATCACAAAATTCAAATAATAATAAAAAAACAAAATTTAAGCCTAGTCTTCCACTGCTATTATGCTTCATAGTTGTCAAATCGTTCCTGGTCTTCAACAGCAAACATTTTTGCTGCAAATTCCTATCTTACCTCTCTAGAATTTTAAACCTTGTCCTAGATAACCCTTTATCAGAATTTCGGCAAGTTTAACTTCAGTATGATATTTGTGCAGTTCTTTGTCAAGTTTGTCAGTTGACTGAAATTTGTCAATATCTTTGTTAAGTTCGTCAACTGACTTGTCAGCATCCTTCTTCTTTGCTTGGCCTCAGTGGTGGCCACGATGGGTCCATCCTGCCCTGCCCTCTAACTCTCTTATTCTTCTTTATGCTCTTTATATTGTCATCAAGAGACATATCCATATGTGTAGCCATTGTATTTGCAGCACTAAGTTCAATTCTCCTATTGCCATTCAAGGACTTTGTAGTCATAGGCACAAATAGATCTATGTGGATCAACTGTTGCTTCTCAATGGCTTTCCAGACCTTGTTTCTTAGGAATGGTAGCCTAGTTTGTTTCCCTAGCTAACATTCTTCATAAACCTCGGTCCATTCTTCTGTAAATGCCATTCCTTGCACCACATCTTCCTTCTGCATGTACTCCAATGTAAAACTATGAAAATGTCCTATTATTTTGTGCCATAAGTCTGGTTGTCTCAAAGCACAAGGGTGTGCACTGGGTTCAACCTTAAACTAGTCCAAGCTGAAGCTTTTACCTCTCATACCAACAGAGAACAAAACTGCACCATTAGGATTAGAAGTCTTACATTTTTTATGTTTAAAAACATATCTCTTCTCAAGTAGTTGTCTAAACTAGTAGATTCTAGTCTAGCTTAGGGACAAATAATACATCATAAATTAATTTTGTCTCACCAAAACAACTATCCTCACTGTAACCTTTCCTTTTACCTCAATCATTTGACCATTGTCAATTCTGACTTTGAATTTTGTAGTCCTATCAAGCTCCTAGAAAATAGAGTCATCATGAGTCATGTGGTTAGTGCAACCACTGTCAATCAGCCAAGCGTCACTAGACAAGTTATTTCGTGCAAAACAAGTACTGACAAACAACTAGTCTTCTTCTTAATGTTGTTGCACTGCTTGTGACACTACCTGTTGCACTGCTTGTGCTTGTTGTCCTTCGCTTTGCTCGTTCCTACAGAATCTGCTAATATGCCCCTTTCCTCCTTTCCTCTAATTCTCGTTGTTATAGGTTCTCTTACCCTTGTCATCTTTCTTTACCTGAAAAGCCCCTACTACACTCTCCTTTTATCCATAGGCTTTTCTTTTCACCTTAACTTTATTGCATTGATCAGCTCTCCTAATGTAGTGGTTGAAAGGTCCCTAGACTCTTCAAGGGATGAAATCTTGAACTCAAATCTCTTAGGGAGAGTCACTAAGATTTTTTTCATCACTCTGTTGTCAGGAATTGTCTCTCCAAGTAGCCTAATCTTGTCAAGAATCCCCATAAGCCAATCAAAGTACTCCTTGAATCCTTAAGAATCTTTCATTTTCTGCATCTCAAACTCTCTTTTAAGATTCAGAATTTGCATATTCGTCGTTTCTTGTATTTCTCTTATACTCCTCTTTAAGAAGATTCAATGCATGCTTTGCTATTTCACATGACATAATCTTGATGAATATGGTCTCTAAGACAACTGAGTAAATACAAGTCTTGTCGTTGTACTTACTCCTTCTTCCATCCCTCTAATCCCTAATCTATGGCACTATAGGATCCTTAGGCAGTGGTGGAATATCTAATTCTACTAAGTCCCATAAATCATTGGCCTATAGAAAAGCTTTCATCTTTACAGCCCACATTTGGTAGTTTTCACCTACGAAAACAGGTGGTATTGCCATGAAATTATTTCTTGCCATCTCTCTCAGGTTATAAGTATTTAGGATTGATTATAGAAAAGATCCCTATTGCAATTCACTCAAAACTATCATAGGTCCCTTAAGAAATGACTCTCTGATACCAATTATTGGTTTTTTGAAAAGAAATTAGATGGAATTTCAAAACAAAAATTTGTTGTTGAAAATAAACATATGTATAAGTATTTAAATTCAAAACAAAATGGTAACAAATAATAATAAAAGATAAAATTTTTACTCCTAGTCTTCTGCTCCTATTATTCCTCACAATTGTCAAATTGTTCATGGTCACCAGTTCCTGGTCTTTAGTTCCTAGTCTTTAGTTCTTGGTCCTCAGTTTTTGGTCTTCAGCAGTAAATGTAACAGCTTTCAATATAGATGTTTGACTAAGTCCCACCTTTTTTTTAACCCCCAACAGCAACAGGACCTCCCTCCCAGTGCGTAGGGTTGTCTAGTAATAGGGGTTTATGGTACTGTTATGGACATTCCTATAAATGATGCAACTGCTAATGGATGAATTTGTGAGATTACTACAATAGTAATCTTAGCACACTACAAGAAATGATGTTATTTACAACAGATATTTACAGCGTTTTTTTAAAAAACGCTGTAATAATATTCGAAATCCATCATTCTGCAGCGTTTAATTATAAAAACGTTGTAAATAATTTGTCGTTTAAATTTTATAGTATTTTTTAAATGCTGTAAAATTATAAAATTATACAGCGTTTCAAAAACGCTGTAATGTTTTCAGCATATGAACTTATACAACGTTTAATAAACGCTTTAAATTTTGTAATGTTTTACAACGGTTATTGAAAGCTGTAAAACATGATATTTTAATTAAAAAAAATCCAATTTCACGGTATTCGTTTTTCCCAGTTGCTTTGCCATTTGCGCTCTAAATCCCTTAACTTTTACTCTCCCTCTGTTTTCCCTCTTTCGATTCTCCATCTCTGGCTCTCTCAGGCTCTCTTAATCTCCATCACTGGTTCTCTCTATCTCCATCTCTGCTGGTCATTATTTTCCCTCTTTCAATTCTTCAACATTTGGCTCTGYCAATCTCCATTGCTGCTTCTCTYTATCGCCATCTCTACTGGTCATTGTTTTCCCTCTTTCGATTCTCCATCTCTGGCTCTCTCAATCTCCACCGCTGGTTCTCTCTATCTCCATCTCTGCAGGTCATCAAAGCACAAGTACTGTTTTCCCTCTTTCGATTCTCCATCTCTGGCTCTCTCAATCTCCATCGCTGGTTCTCTCTATCTCCATCTCTGCCGATCATCAAAGCACAAGTACTGTTTTCCCTCTTTCGATTCTCCATCTCTGGCTCTCTTAATCTCCATCGCTGGTTCTCTCTATCTCCATCTCTGCCGGTCATCAAAGCACAAGTAGCTGAGTTGTTTCTTCCTTTGTTGATGCTCGAATAGGAAGTATGCCTTAGGTCAAAAAAGAAGGAAGAATGATTTGTTGTTGGCCTGGAAGCAGTTTGACATAGAAATAAAAAACAGATTATGGGTTGGTCAACGTAAGATACTTCTTACAAGACACGGTCTTGAAGTAGGTACTTTCCAGTTATAAGCATTATTATGTCTTGTGGATTTGTACAGGCGTTAATCTTCTAAAGGTTTCAAATTAAAAGGTTTTAGAAGAGTTTCACGGTTCTAGTTGTAGTTTTCTCGTAAAGAATAATTGTTTCTTTAGGTAGACAGGATCCACCTCTTTACGATGTATCTTTCATTGTAACTTGGCTCCATTTCTTTTTATCGTCATGTTCATGCCTTCTGTCTGCGGTGCGATTTTGTAGAATGGTGAGAAGTGTTCTACTAGGAGCATGAATAATTCTACTTCAGTGCGTGCTATAAGTAGATATCTGTGTAGGCAATAATGTAACAATTCAATTAACCTTGAGTTGGTTCTATACAATCAGTGTTTTTGGATGATTTTGTTTCCATAGGTCTCTAAATCAATGAGAATGATCATAGTCATCATCTTTCTAATTCCATATTGTAATAGCCTTTTTGGTTTGCGTTGCCTAAAGAGGAGATTTCTGCTCTCTGAAAAATGTTCAAAGTTTAATGTTTGTATCAAGGTACTACTAGTGGATTCCTTTTTGTCTTTGCTTTGTGT
>JANLJB010028940.1:0-12660 GCA_026212285.1 Bursera cuneata | reverse complement strand
AGAGATTGACAGTAGAGCTCCAACTATGATGTATGGTTACCTCAAATGGATTGATGAACATAACCACACCGTGTCAAGCCCAATCATGGCCATTAAACCCTAGCTCGATCACATTTAATCTGACAGAATCATCATTTTCTGAATTATAGCTTCTATTATATCATTAATCAGTCGAGGCTCGTGACAGATTCATTCTGAAAAGGATGTAAAAGCGTAGAGTGTGTTCCGAAAATTGAGATAAAAATTAGATGGCAAGCTGATGCTTTCTGTAATAATTTGCGCATCCCGGACGTCTTTATGCGGAGGTTGTTGGCGTGAGTTGTGAACAGGAAATAAATTAGAGGAAAGCTGTGAATAGGAAATAAAGTAGACAAAGTCCTAAAAGAAACTTGCCCTGTATTCTTATATTACTAGTAACACAAAGTGCAGAAAAATAAAATAAGAAAAGGGAATCTTTTCCACAAAGGTTTTGGAATACTTCAGTGCACAAAAAGAAAGAAACAGAGATGAGGAATAAATTATTCGGCTGTCAAAGCATGTGTTATGCATCATTATTAATTCTTCAATTTCATCCTTGTCTTCCAAAGTTTGATTATTCTACGGATCCTAATCGACAAGATTAAAAACCAAGGAAAGCAACCGATTCTGCTTTGGAAATTATGGCAACAACGTAACATCATTGAGCATTCCCCCTTACGCGTCAGTATTTCCATCCAGAAACTAACACAAAGATTATTGGCCAAACTGATGACATTGTTTAGAAGAGAAAAAAGAATGGACAGGGGAGATGATTCTGGACGAGAGATTTAAAAAAAAAAAATTTCTTTTCTTTAAAATTAAAATTAAAATTAATGACGTAAGAGATTTATCTTTTCCTTTTCTTAAGTTAATTAACAATTGTGAATCACATAATTATCATTTTAGTTTACTTTAAGAATTAATAAATAATCTCAACTCAATAACATACGACACGTAAAATCAGAATAAACGAATTAATTTAAAATTAATAGTATTTCAGTTCTTTTCAATATATATATATATATATATGAATGGATTAACGAGATTCTCACCCCACTGTCCCTGTCTACTATCCAGCGAAACCACAGCCAAGCGAACAGGCTTGGCAGAATCAGCGGATATATATATATATATATATTTAATTTTGTTATATGCTAAGATATTTTTCTTGGCGACAGCTATTGCGTGGCTTTCGAGTAGGAAATGATTTTGCAGTGAGGGTTGAAGAAGATATATTTCATCATATGTTGGCTGAAATTAGGAGCATCTTACCTTTTTTTTTTTTTTAATCTTCTTTTCTTTTACTGTTAAATATTCTCAATCCAATTTTATGGTAGTGGAATGTTAAGAATATATTAGTTATAGTTAGCAGCTAAGTAAAAACTATGAAAAAGGTTATCCTCCAATTGCAAAGGCAAAATAAAAAAATCTTAGGTATTACGAAAGTACAAGTGGATGAATGGAAGATGACTCACTTCCTCCAAAAGCAAAAAAGACTTCCATAAGTGAACAAAAGATATTGTGGAAAAATGAAGAGCAAAAGTCCAAAGCTCAATAATATGTGCTTTTGGTCTTTACCATTTGGATGCCATAGGAAAATTCCACAGAAAAGATTAATGAACTTGACATCTGCTTTTGATCTTGCAGTGAGAATGCCATACAAAGTTCAACCAGATAAAGTCTTTTTTAAATAATGCACTTGACACTAACATTTTAAAATTGACAAAGGAAGATTCCTTAGATAAATATTTTCTTATAAGCCATCACAAACCTTCAGATTTTCACAACCTTCCTAGCTCACCATTCTCAGCCATGACCAAAAAAATGGGTTTCTCCATCCTGACCTCACGCTATTGGCTGTGCTCGCTACTACTAATCAACGCTGCAATGTCTGAACCTGAAGAATACCAGACATATATCATCCACATGGACCATTCTCAGAAGCCAGCATCTTTCTTAACCCACGAATCATGGCACCAGTCCATGTTGAACTCGTTATTGTCTCCTGATGATAAAACCGAATTGTTGCTCTACTCGTACAACCATGTCATGCATGGTTTCAGTGCCAGGCTCACATCTTCTCATTTGTCTGAAATTGAAAAATCTCCAGCTCATCTTGCCACATACCCAGAGTCCTTTGGCAAGTTATTCACCACTTACACTCCCAAGTTTCTTGGACTAAAACATGACTCCGGCATATGGCTTGATGCTTCCCATGGTGAAGGTGTGATCATAGGAATTATAGATACAGGAATCTGGCCAGAGAGTGAGAGTTTTAGTGAGGAAGGCATGAAACCTATACCACAAAGATGGAATGGAAAATGTGAGAACGGTACAACATTTAGCTCTTCTGCCTGCAATAGAAAACTCATTGGTGCTCGATCTTTTAGCAAAGGGCTTCGAGCTGCAGGCTTAAAGTTCCCCAAAGATGACTTTGACTCGCCAAGAGACTTCTTTGGTCATGGAACTCATACATCATCCACAGCTACTGGTAACATGGTACTTGGTGCAAGTTACTTTGGATATGCAAGAGGCACAGCCAGAGGAATAGCACCAGCGGCACATGTGGCGATGTACAAGGTCCTTTTTGCGACAGACACGGACAAGACTGCAGCAAGTGATGTACTTGCAGGCATGGATCAAGCAGTCGCTGATGGGGTTGATATCATGTCATTATCTATTGGATTTGACCAGACACCTTATTTCAAAGATGTAATTGCCACTGCGTCTCTTTCAGCTATCGAGAAGGGAATAGTTGTTGTCTGTGCCGCAGGGAATGATGGAGTTCACAACTCAATATACAATGGAGCACCTTGGATTATGACGGTGGGAGCTAGCACAGTCGACCGGAGTTTTACTGCATCAATGAGACTAGAAAATGGATCAAGTGTTGAAGGCATATCATACTTTCCACAGAGCATTTACATTACCGATGCAACTTTGTACTATGGCAAAAGTCATATAAGCAAAGCAGTATGCAACTATTCAGCATTGGACCCAAATGAAGTTGCTGGAAAAGTGGTCCTTTGTGATAGTAACAAGAACATTGACATTGATGAACAGTTACAGGAGCTTAGAAGGGCAGGAGCATTAGCCGGTATTTTTTTGTCAGATACACCACTTTTATTTGCAGATGAATACACCGTGCCTAGCCTCATTCTTCGCACCGCTTCTGGAACTTTGGTTAGAGAGTACGTGACACAAGAGAGTAGAGCAAAGATCAAAAGCATGAAGTTCACAAAAACAAAATTGGGTGCTAAACCAGCACCTCAAGTAGCCTTCTTCTCTTCAAGGGGACTGGATCCAATCAGCCCAGGTGTACTAAAGCCAGATATTCTGGCTCCAGGAGTCGATGTGCTGGCGGCATACCCA
The DNA here is from genome assembly GCA_026212285.1 of Bursera cuneata. NCBI lineage: Eukaryota > Viridiplantae > Streptophyta > Magnoliopsida > Sapindales > Burseraceae > Bursera > Bursera cuneata. Next base: position 9,270 of record JANLJB010028940.1, on the reverse strand, counting down.
CCTAACATCCCATTCATGAAAGTTGCAAACTACAATTTGGTGACAGATTATGCACTCCAATCAGGCACGTCAATGGCAGCACCCCATGCTGCGGGAATTGCAGCTTTACTAAAAGCCATTCACTGGGACTGGAGCCCAGCAGCCATTCGATCAGCCATGATGACCACAGCATATAATATTGACAACACTGGAACTATTTTGAGAGATGAAATGACTGGCCTTCCTGCCACACCTCTAGATTTTGGGGCAGGCCATATCGACCCAAACAAAGCCATGGACCCTGGGCTCATCTATGACATGGATTTTCAAGATTACATTGAGTTCCTATGCGGCCTAGGTTATGATAAAAATCAGATGAAAGCTGTGATTAGGCGAAGTCAATGGAATTGCAGCAAAGAACATACTCACCTAAATTACCCTTCTTTTATTGCCATATTTACCAATGGGACGACGAAGAGCTTTACCAGGAATGTGACAAACGTGGGAGAAAATGAATCAGTCTACCGTGCAATTTTGGAGTTTCCCACTGGAATGAGAATCAGAGTAGCGCCTAGCACTCTAAGTTTCACTAAAAAATACCAGAAGCAAGGCTTTGTTTTGAGTGTAGAGATTGACGAAAAAGCTCCAAAAGTGATCTATGGCTATCTCAAATGGATTGATCAACATAATCATACGGTATCAAGCCCAGTAGTGGCCTTTAAAACTTAGCTAATCACATTCATTCTCACAATCTCACGATTTGTGAAATGAATTTCCTCGTTATTGTCATTATCTACCTCCACAATGTACTGTCTACCATGAGATTGGTTCAGTAAAATAAATTTTAAACTCGTACTATATACCATCGGTTTCTATGCAGTTTTCGTAGGTGATATCTTGTATGCTTTATTTGAAAAATAACAGACGATTCCAAAAAAAGAAGCCAAGAAGCTAACAGAGTGATGGGTTTTCTAGGCAAACTTGAAAAGATAAAACGATTTTGCTGGAATTCGAGAGAAATAATAACAGAGAACCTGAGAATTCGGAAAGCCCCGCTCGCAGGGTTTAATTATATGTAGAGCTTTAGAACTCTCAGCCAAATTTTTTTCTTATATGTCCATTTTGGTTGAAATGAATAAATTTGGGTGCCTGATTGTATCCATCATCCTTGATATGGAGAATTGCTGAATTATAATATTAAATGTTACTTTTTAAGTTCAATTTTCACTTCCAATGAATTATTAAAAATTTAAATAAGAATTTAAAATTAAGAGAAATACTAATAACTAATTAATTTATATTTTAACAGTTCTTGGGTTTCTTCTAAATTTCTAATGATAAACTTGAGTCTTGTATCCATCATCCTTGATTTGTTATTCCTCAAGAAAGCAGAGGCCTTAGTGCGATGGTAATGGGAGGCATATGGACCCATAGGGAAACAAAATTATGTAGGGCTCCCGACTTGAGGAGAAACAATTAAGTGCAAAAACATCATATGGTCGGTAATTTATGACCAGCGACTAGTTTTCTCATTGGAGGGAGAAAGAAAAGGACACTCTGGCTTTATTATGATGAAGAGAGTCTTCAGCTATGTGCTTCATGGCCTTTGGGTTCATTTTCAGGGACCGGTAAACCGCTACTAAGGAGAAGACAATAAATGTTGGTAAAAGTCAAAAAGGAAACTGATTGGGATACATTATTCAACCCCTAAAGAAAGGAAAGATAACAAGAGGAGTGTTTGATTGGACGAAGCAGAAAGATATAACCAAACCTTGCCCTCCTAACTTTTCTACTTCACCTAAACCTGCATAACAGACATATAGTGGAGATAGGAACGGAAAGATTCCATAACCTTTGTCTCTAGGCATTAGCTTAGCTGTCAAGATTTTCTAATGTCACAAATAATGACCCTACATCCTTAAAAGCCTATGGAGGACTGTAACTCTGCCGCATGTGACTTGGGGTAGGACCCGAATTCTAATTTATCCTCACCTAACGAAATACCAGAAGTGTTTGTCTTACACTTTATAATCTCAGGATTTCGTGCTCAACATTTAAAGCTCAATCATGCTACCACTATTTGATTATGATATAACTGCACTGAATCTACCTCCACTTTTTTGTCATTGACAGGAAAAATCTTAACAATCTCTTTATGTCATTCTTGTCGGTGACACAGATTTTGGTCAAGCATTGCAATCTAGATAAAAAGCAAATAAAAATTACGTGTAGATGGGGGCAGGCGTATGAAAGAGAATGAAGAAAATACGTTGATACATCCTAAAATGTACATTCTTTCACACTCCTTCCTATATGTCCAAATTCTGGCAATCTAATTATCACAAGAAGAAAAATGCATTCAACAACATAAATGAAGAAAAATGATTTTTTTTTTTTTTTTTTCAGTTTGAAAGACTTGTGAAGCACTTATTACTTCTAAANAAAAATTATTTTTTTTTTTTTTTTTTTTCAGTTTGAAAGACTTGTGAAGCACTTATTACTTCTAAACAAGGGAATTCGCTTTTATGGATTTCCATTAATTAAATAGGCAATAGGTTTAGAGACCATGGGAGAACATAATACTAGTATACAGAGCAGGCAACACGAGCAAATTTCTGCTTTGCGTTATCACTCTGAATATTTTTGACAAATTAAAAGAATTCAGTAATACTATATCCTCTGTGATATTAAGGTGATGAATTAAGCAAGAAACAGCACCTATGCATCAATTACATTGTCAATGGTATACAGGGCACAACAGAGAATGCTACAGAATCTACAAACAGAACAAGCTCATAATGGCATGAATTACATATACAGGTGAAATGACTAAATGTTAGCATAAGCCAGCACTAGATGAACAAAGGGGCGAAACCTAGTATTTCACTTCACCTTATATATGAGTGTAGCAACGCTACTGCTCTTCAGGTTCTTGCTTTCTCCACAATGGCCTATTGGTTTGGGCACCACTTTCATACCCACTACTGTCACCTGATTCACAGACACCCTTTTCCATTAATCTACCCTTCATACCATCATAATGTGGGCGTCCATGTTCTCGTCTACGGTCCTGAAATTACATGGTGAAAGACAAATATTGGATGAGAAATGATCACCCACACAGGAACCCTGAATAGCACAATGAAGAACATGTAAATTTCACCATTGCATTCTTTAAGCACAAGTTGCACCTACATGCAACATGTCCTAGAGGTTATTGCTGCACAAATACTTTTTTCCCCATAACACTGAGGCATAATGCATATGTTTTTCTCTCACTAGTTCTCATGAGTGATCCAAAGTCTACATCATATGCTTGTCTTGAGGTTTGTGACTTTCAACTAAACCAAAATTTTAAGGTAAATTTAACTGATGCAAAGCATTATTGGTCTACATTTTAGGTTAAACCCAGGTAGTTGGCATAAAGCTTTGCTTACATCATCTTACAAAACCAGATCCAGGAAAAATAAGTATGAAAGATCCCATCAGAAAAGTAAGGGGCAGTCTTATTTTTCAGGAATTATTCGCTTCAACTTCTAATAATCACAAGTCCTTGAGTGTACACTCAGCAATTTTGTCACAAAAACAAAATGTGAGAAAGGGAATTTGAAACAAGGTTTAGTTGCATAACCAAAATGAATATAGAAGTGTAAGCATAATTTGCAGCAGACATGAACGTGAACTTACATCTCGGAAGGGGAACTCATCAGCTTCCAGCATATGTATGACATGCCCCATCTTGGGCCTCTTCTGAGCATTCGGGTCCACACAGCGTAAAGCTACTAATAGGGCACGCTTCAGTGCTCTTGAAGAAGGCTTCTCTTGCAACCTAGGATCCAAAACACCCTCTGCATTTCGGTTTGTTACCATTGTTTTAAGCCATTCAACTAGATTCACCTGAAATATGAACTTCACAAGATAGATCAAAAAGAAAGAGGATGAATAAAATAGGTTATCAAGTTATCAATTGACTAATACAAACCTCTCCTGGAGGTCGACTGTAATCCACTGGATTTCTCCCAGAAATTATTTCCATAATAAGAATTCCAAAACTGTATACATCACTTCTTTCATTCAACATTCCAGTACTGGCATATTCTGGAGCCACATACCTACAAAATGAAACCATATAATTGAGATTTCTAATTTCTTGGCCCAGATCATTAACTACATAAGTTGAAAAATAAATGGACTAACATAATTTCCAATCAAATTAGTTCAACTGACCCAAATGTTCCCATCACACGAGTTGTCACATAGCTCCTTTCTGATCCTAAAAGCTTTGCGAGGCCAAAATCAGATACTTTTGGATTCCACTGCTTATCAAGCAATATGTTGCTGGACTTGATATCACGATGAACAACCTTAGGTTCAAGCCCCTCGTGCAGATACGTAAGCCTTGAAATTTTAGACAAATTTCAGCCATACCGAAAAACTTAAAAACCAATGATTGAAGCTCATATAATCACTTCTATTCAAATCAAAATATACCCTTTTGCCGTTCCAAGTATTATATTCATCCGAATCTCCCATGTAAGAGGACTGCAAGGACCGACGTCTCCGTGAAGCCATTGTTCTAAGTTCCCATTGTCAACATATTCATAAACAAGCATCCTGCAGCAATCAAGTAACAACGTTAAACCCAGGCAAGRTCATGACTTTACAGTTAACAAACCATCAAATTTAAGACACCRGCAGAAAATTCAAGCATGCAAAAGCAAGTGGCAAGATAAAAATGCAAAATTGGCTRACTAAAGTACCTATGAGCTCCTTCAGCACAATATCCCAGCAACCTCACCAAATTCTTATGCCGCACACGTCCGATTGCTTCCACTTCAACCTTGAACTCCTTCTCAGCTTGTCCCCTATAAAAATAAAAAATAATAATAATTAAAAAAATAAAAATAAAAAGCATGCAATAGTAGAACATACAAAGACTTAGCAACTAATGTAAAAACAAAAATCCGAACTTGATAAACAATCAATGCAACACCTGTTATTAAGCAAATTTTTAATGGCAACTTTAGTGTTATTTTCCAGCACACCACTGTAAACAATTCCATAACCACCTTCACCAATCACGTTTTCATCAGCAAAAAAATTAGTAGACACCTCAAGTTCCCTCAAAGTGTACCAATGGCCCCACCCCAAATGCGAAACCTCCGGCGCAATTACCGCCACTGCCTGATCACCAGACCGGGCCTCGCCCGACCCGTGATGAGACTCACCGACACGTTCCGGATACGAAATCCGGTGATCTTTCCCGATTTCAATGTGAATTCTATTGCGGCCATTAACAGGGCTCTCTTCAAGCAAAGCTGGGTCCGGCTCGGGTAATGGGTCATGGGAATGAAGTTTAGGGTCCGGGTCGATCTGGATTTCTTTGGAAATGTTTGGAATGGTGGGATTGATGTTGTTTAGAGGAAGAGAGGATGACTTGGCGGTGGTGGTAGCGGCGGCTTTGTGGCGTTTAGAGTTACTGTTGCGCTTTGAAGTGAACCAAAGAGATATAAGAAACAGAACAAGAACTATGGCAGCTCCTACACAGATACCAAGAACCACCCATAAACGTAACCCGAAAATTGAGGTTCTCTTTGAGAGCTGATCGTTCAAGAAGGAATAATCAGACATTACGAGTTGTTGGTTTGCTCTCTAAAGTTTCCTTTTTTTTTTTTCTTTTTTGTTGTTATTTATGTGAGAGTCAAAATTTTGGTTTTGTCAAAGAAACAAAGGGAAGTGAAAGGACTGAGAGAATGGAAAGAGCAGACAGAGGATGTGCTATGTCGTCTTCCTTAGGTGTTCTAGTAATGATAAATGAGGTCATTCCAGAGAAGGAGTAAACAGAGTGAGCAGCTGGCATGATGGGACTTCTAGAATTGAGCAAAACTCCATTACCACTTCGTCAACTTTTGTTGTTTTAACTGCTTTATCTATAATCCAATCTATGTATCTGTAATCTCTTTCATGTAGTGGAGTTTCTGTTTCTGTTTCTGTTCTAATATACATTTATCCGATGTTTTCAAAACATTACTAGTAATTACTCCCGTTTTGGATTCTCTTACTTGATGTTGTTTGCTTATTCTCCATCCACATATTTTAATAAGTAAATGGAGATGTGTTGACTATTGTTGCGCTAATTATTGTTTTGTTTTCAATAAAATGCTTAATGCGGTCTCTAGGTAGTAATTAAATAATTATATTGGAATTATTCCTAGGCTGCACTAATTACTCTCTTTCAGTTTTCACCAGTTTTCATGTACTGCTTTATTTTATTCTATTCGCTATATGCCAAATTGTTAATACTGTTAACGTCAGTTGGGCTGTCCAGTTTAGGTCCACTTGGTGGTGAAATATACTTGAGAGCTGAGCCTGGGTGGTGCTGGACCCATCACCTACATTTTTGCCACCATCGTTGAACATGTGGAAAGGTCGTTGGATCTCTTGCAAAGTTCGTTTAAGCTCAAGTTTTAGCTGATTATCTTCTCCTCAATCCAATAAGCAAATATCCATTTAAAGAAAAATCAGATCTATGTTGAGTAGACAAATTGGATACGAAAAGCTTTCGGTTCACGAAGTTGATGCAGCATTTATGAATGGGTAAACCCCGAGCCCCACAGGAAGACCCACGTTTACCTAGAGTGCAAGACTGAAATGAAACGAGGGAATCCGAGGGGCAAATTAAGGGAAGTTGATCCAAACCAATTCCAGATTTTGCTCCAAACAAACAACAGTCGCATCAGTGATATGGTGTTAAACGTGTTATTATGGTGTAACAATCGCTAAATGCCACTAGGACCAATCGGCAATTATCATAATTTGCATTCCACGTTGGTTAGGTTAGGGTGATAAATAAGAAGCACACTATCCCAAAAGTAAAGGTTCTTTTCACTATGAGAAAGGATGCAGATCGATGTTTCCTTCCTACACATCCCAATGGCCATGTGCTTCCTTGGACTCACGAGTCATATCAACATGCAATCTTGCAAATTGCAATAAAGTAAAGAAAAAAAGAAGCCATGATTATACAGAAGATGTATTTAACTGCCAGCAGAAAATGTCAACCATCAAGTAATTACTCGCAGATTGATGTACATGCGCGGCAAATTTCATATGATGTACTTACCACTGCCGCGCAGAATGTCCCCCCAGTCCCTATAAGCATCATAGCGCATTATCGTAAGAACATAATAACACAACCCATCTGCAGATCAATGATTTCCCATTCTTTCCAACGCAAGCAAAAGAAGATAAGAGTAACAGTGTTTAAGTTGTATAGATACTCTGTTTTCGCATGTTTATATACTTTTTCATGTACATTTCCACATTTCCATATCCTAAAAGCAGCTTACATTACATGTAATACTTACTTTGCCTAACGCATCTGTTAAGAAAACATAAAACTGTTGCTGTTCCATATCAACGTAACCCGTAAGGCAGGATAAAACAGTACTGCGTGAGGATGCTTAGAGAATCCAAAAGAATCCCCACCTGTTCTATGAAAAAAGTTGGGCACTTGCAAATTAAACCATTCTTTGATTTCTTTCTGTTGAACCGTTAAATGTAATGGGGACTTCCTAGTTTATGCATCTCAACACGTCAAGAGCCATAAGTTCATCTCTCCTACTGCCAGTTTGAATACTTCCTCAACGGTCAATGCCTCTGGAAATTGATCAGAAGCTCCACCTGCCTGATATAAGACAACAGCTGTAAGCGAGAACAATTGCAGTCGACATAGATATAATAACCCAATAGGAAATCATTACCGAAATATGCCTAAAATTAATTTTCTCAGACCTTAAATTAATAAGTATTATTTTGCGCAATTTTTAAGACGTTCTACTTTTACTGCCGTAATGGGAATCTTAACGTACCTTCTTGAAACGTTTAGAGAAAACAATATAGAAAACAATGTTGATTCTAATTAAAGGAAGATATTTATGCAAATCTCTAGTATTCAGAAGATGTGTCAAATAAAATTTTCAGTTCTAGTACTTCAGCTGATAAGGGTCAAAATATTAACTACACTGTCTTAATCAATCTGAGTTTATGATTAGTAGTTGATGCAAATATATATATAAATCAAAACAAGAATAAAATAAGAGGCCAAGTTTCTTACATGAGCATGGATCATGTATATGCTACGGTAGCTATCAGAGGAAATATGAGCAGACACCACATCCAAATTATGTTTTTCTAATATGTAGAGGATGGTGGCCAATAACCCTGGCTTCCTTGGAGAACAGACACTGATTTGTGCCTCACCGCCACACATATTCACTACAACATTTGGTGAAAACCAGGTCCGAAAGCAAGCTGGAGCAATGGCGACTTGAAACGACTGAGCCATATTTGTGGCAGTTGATGAGAAGTTTTTTGGTGATGGTCCCTGATCAGCCAGAAATGTTTCCCTTGAATCGAGCGCTTGTACGTGCGATTGGATAATGGACTGTTCATAATCAACAATACTTCCACTGCTCTGGAGCTTTTCAAGCCTTTGCTTTTGAAGTGTTTGGAGTGTATGTTGAAGGGTCTTAATGTAGTTTACCGCTTCATCAACAATGGTGGACTTGTCAGCCTGCAGAATTACCATCATAATTTGAAGATATGAAATTGGCTGTAAAGTAATTGTGCTTACACCAAGTTGTGGCATTCAAATCAGGTTGCTATAATGGAGTCATAGCATGCATCACATATCTCAGCTCATGTTATGGAGTCCCAAATATATGAATTAATCAAACTCCAGTTCAATCAATAAATCAAAATGTGTAACTGTAAAGCTAGCAAATAAACACACTGATCAAGGGTAGTATCTTACAGAGCAGTAAAAAACAATCTAACAACTAGACGAAAGTTACCATCACAAAAAGTGTGGATATTTATCAGATATCTATATATATATATAAGGCTAATTTGTCTAATTATAAGCACATTGCAAGATATTTTATGGAGGGGAGGGCTAATAGCCATGTTTTGTGAGTCAATTGGGTATGAAAGCAAACAAGTGATGACTAACTGTGAACTCCAGATTGAGGAGTGCAAGACAAATAAACTTATGGAAACCAATTATCTTATTAACAAATTGACAATATGCTAAATTAATACAAACGGAAAGCCAGGTTTCATTGTGGCCTAGCTAGTACACATAAGGCTGCAACTCTCTTTTATGCTTGCGTACGAAAGCTTGTAAAAAAAAAAAATTTATCTTTGACCCTGAGCCACTACTTTTTCCAATTTACTGAAATGATGACGTCTATGAAAGATATTTCAGTGAATACATATAATTCGGAAACA
>JANLJB010028939.1:0-12642 GCA_026212285.1 Bursera cuneata | reverse complement strand
TGTAAAGGTCTATGGTTAAAGAAGCTATTGGAAGAAATCCATATTAAGATGGATGGTTCGATCCAACTCTATTGTGATAATAAAGCAGTCATTAACATCTCTCTCAATCCTATTCAGCATGATCGAACAAAACATGTTGAAGTTGATAGGCAGTTTATTAAAGAAAAGGTTGAAGACGGAATTATCTGTATGATTTATGTTCCTACCAAAGAACAAATTGTAGATATTTTCACAAAAGGACTACTATGACCAAGCTTTGATGATTTCATTGGCAAGTTGGCCTTGATCAATATCTATGATCGAACTTGAGGGGGGTGTTGAAAATAAGAATATGTCTATTTCCTGTATAGTGTAAATATATTAGGAATGGATTAAATTAGATCCACTAATATAGGGAGTTTATGATTTTATCATATTATAAGGATTCTTTCATTCTCTACTCTATGATGTACACTATATATTTGGTTCTTTGTAACCTAAACATATATACAAAAATTCAGAGACTTCAAGTCTTAAAAGGCGCAATTCAAAGTTTTTATGAGCAAATTTGTTATCCAGCCAACACTGGAACATGCTCATGTTTATATAACAATTTTGAAGGTTCAAGCCATGGTGAGGTAGAACAGATATTCACTCTTTTATCCCAGATTTTTATAAAGCAAGATTGTTTTAGGGTCCTTGATTGCAGATTTCTAGACCCCTCATGTCCTTGTCATATTTCGTTTTATTAGAAGTTCATGCTATGTTCCTTAGAGGCTAGGATCTAGGTATATATACAAGTCTGCGATTTTGGTAGAAAGATTGATCCAGAAATGGTTTTGTGATCGTCTGTTCATGGTTTTCAGGAAAAAAAAATATTGTTTTTTATTAGCAAAATACATAAACATACATTGCAAACAAAATCATACAATCAAGAACTTAAGGAAACAGAAACCTGATCTGAATTCTAATCTATGAACATTACGGTAACAAATAGTTGTTAATATTCTATGTTTGGTAGAAAGCAATTTTAATTATGGTATATTTCTAGAAGTGTGATAATAAATTCTATAAACACTTGTAATCAGAGATGTAAATCATGCTGTGTCCAAATAAGTTTTCATTTGTGCTTCATCTCGTATTTTTGTCATACCTAATTTTAAGTAGGTTGGCTGAAAACAATTCACTAGCCAAATATTTTCATGGATAATGTGTAATTGAACTATCAAAAATGATGTGGATATTTTCCGAAATGCTTTGCCTTTGTCCAAACACAGCTTTTTTTCTTTCTAAAATGACTTATTTCTCATTTCGTTTATTTACCATGATTATGCATAATAATGTTTTCGTTGGTTTTGCTATATGGAATGGAACAGGCCTTGGACGACAAGAGAAAAGGAAGAGCGTAAATCCTTTCCTTCAATTTAGTAGATATACAGAGTCATTATTCATTATAGGAAAGTGGAAGACTAATAAAGTAGCAGTGAGAATCACATCTTTTGAATAAAATGAAATAAAGCATTTCTTATAGATTCTCAAACTCCATTTTGATATTACTCAATTCAACGTACACTGGACCACACAAATATGTAGCATTATATACTAGCATGTAGATAGCACATTTTACACCCTTTTAACCAGATATCTTGTGTTGTATTATTCCAATATATTTTATTTTTCTTTTCTCATTGATCACACTTTCTATTTTCCAAATATTGAACACTGTCAAACTAATATTTAATCCTATTTATGAATTTGAATGCAAGTAGGGGATTGTTTGTGTGACAACAACCAACATAAGCAAATAAATCAAGCCAGTGGTAGCGTCTAATATAAAATAACAAAACGTAAATTTGTATGTTAATACATCAAGAGAAGTGAATTAAAATAATGTTATTTCATTTGCTTTAGGTATTCAGTTTGATGGTTGCGGTGATTTTTCAATGCAACAGGTATCTCACTACTATCCTTTTTAAGAAAAATCTGATGGCTTGCATCAAAAGCTAATTTGTCTCTCAATTTTTGGTATGCTATATCCATTACTTGAGCAATGCCACAACCATAATCATTTCTCCTTTTAGATAACCTATCCTCTACTGAATCACATATGCAACCAAATGCTCAGACTGTTCATCAAAATAGTTGATGACACCTTTACTGCGAACCATAACAATTAACGATCACCAGTCCATATAAACCTCTAGGATTCTCTTGTATAGGAGGCAACGTTTCTTTGTACAAAGTTGGACCACATTCAGCCACCAAATCATGTCTGCGTTGTAGAGCAAGACCATAGACTCTTTTGCCCACCACACTTTCTCACTCGTGTTTTTTAATTGATAGCCATCAATTATTTTGATGCCAACAGTATCTCTTGATACATGCCACTGACAGCCAACAAAAATAACATTTTAATTCTTTTATTTATAAAAAAAAATTAGTTATTGTAAATTATAAAAATAACTTTCAAAATTAATAATTGCCAAACAAGTACTTATGAAGCATAACGTACGAAAAGAGGAAAAAAAATAGGTTTACCATACACTTCAAAGTTTTTTCTTATCATCAATTATTTCACAACATACTATAAATAATTATATCAAAATTCAGCAATCTCAAATAGGTCTTAAAAAGTAAAATTCACAAAAAGATTGCAATGATTTTTGGGAGTACATACCGGATCTCCCCAAGAGATTTGACCATTTTGAGGTCACTCAGGTTTTCAGAGAATCTTAAACACCCACTATAGGTAATATGGTGGTTTATCATCCCAAAGAAACCGCTTAAACACCATAAATTCACAAATATTATATTGATCATTCCTCAGTTTCTCCATTAGGTATGCTCCTCCATGTCATCATGTTTATTCTCAGGAAGCACAATTCCTTCAGAGAAAATGAACTTACTGGTTGCACCAAATACATTGGCCATTTGTAGAACTATAGTTTGAGATGTAGTTGAGGTTGGCAGGACAGTCACTGGAAGGGAAGGAATACACGAAGGTCGGAATTCCTTCTTGTTGAAGGTTGGTCTATACAGTGATAAGACTGCCCAAAGAAATATGAATCTGCAGCAAAGAAATAAGATTTTTATACCATAATCTTTATTGAAATAGTTTTAATTTCTCAGAAAAGACCTCATAAGTCGGATAACCAATAATGTCTTTGTTCAGACAACCTTTATATTGCTCATAGAACCTTTTATCATTTGCAGGACCAAAATTTCAACCTCACAAAAAGAAAAAGAGAAAAGAGTAAACGTTACCTCAAAAGAAGTCTCCTTAGGAATGGATCACCTAAAATCTGTGCCCACACTGGATCAAGATTATCTGATGTTGCCAAAGTTGATCCCAACTCATTCAATGATGAAGAAAGAAGCTTCTCAGCCTTCATACATGTATCCTGAAGAGAATTTCCTTTATTAATATATCTAACAAGACAAAAAAATTACCAATAATAAAGACAGGTTAGGGTTGACTCCTGCACACCATCTCAATTTCAGAACCTGAAATACCAAGCAATAGACAGAAGGCCTGCAATGGGGCTGTGAGGAAAAAAGTGAATGGGCTACCATTTGGGCCACGGGTATAATCAGCAGAAGCAATGGGAATTGAACTGCTTGGCGATAGGAGCATTGCAGCTGGCTCCCCTTTCTCAGCTCCATTTATAACCTGCAGATATTTTAATGCCATGACGACCTCCCCAGAAGGTTAAGCAATTTATAGATAAAATGCTGGAAACCCACAGAAACCATTCAACATCGACCGTTAACTGTATATAGTTTGAATACAAAAATAGATAATCTTGCTTGGAAGCCACAAACTACAAAGAGTATAAATATAACGCTGGAAAAAAGCTACTATAACAAAAAAAGATGGTTGTGATATTAAGGGATCAATCAGGATTAAGTTACACAACTTCCTTAACCTATACTATTCAATAAAAAAAAATTTCCATTCAATATCTCCAAGATGTTATGCTATATGTTGCAAACCAAAAGCATTCAAAGAATAATAGGAGAATATTTCAAAGCTCTAATAGCACTAATTGTCAAGATTGGCTTTGCCATCTCAACTGAAACTCAATCAGTGTCTAGTGAGGGAGGCCAAAGTCTTTATGGCATTTGACATCGCACTCTTGAGCATGTGTAGATCGGCCTTGTTGCATCTTGCCAACATTCCTCCCCCAATATGATGCTCCCACAACAAAAACAAATCAACTAGGCTCTATTATCATTTGCCAAGATTGTGCATTGCCATCTCAAATAAAACCTATATGGTGTCCAATAAGTGAGGCTAAAGCCTTTTATAGCATTCAATATCACATCTCATGCGCATGTTCTAAGAGTCCTCCGCCAACACTAATTGCTAAATTAGGTTTAGATTGTTAATCTCTAGAGGGGACACACATATACTTTAATATTAGTTGAACCTATTAAAGCCACTCCAACCCAAATGGAGATTAAAAATAAAAAGTGGTTGTAGATATGCAAAATACAAGTCCTACTAGACCATGCATGGCTGACCAAGAGTTCTAGTTCTAGATCATATATAGTCAATAGCCAACCACGACTTTTATTAGTCCATGCATGATCAAAAATCCTATTAGACCATGCATGGTAAAACATCCTACTGGTCATTTCTTAGCCAACAAAGAATATTTCTTGATCATTCCAAGCCACGCAAAGTCTATAAAATACTTGGCGAGAAAAGCAAAGGAAGAGGAGAAAAAGACTTATGCACAAAGTCATCATTGTAAAGTAAAAGGACAGTTGTTATTAGATCCATTTGTTTTAGAACTCTTGAAAGAGAAAAAGACATATTACTCCCAAAATTAAGGAAGAGATAAAGATAAGGATAATATCTTAGTGACAAAAAGAGCATAGATGAGACAAATTAACAGACTCTTATTCCAAGTTCTACCCTTCAGAAAAACTCCATAAAGGAAAGGTCAGATGTCAAAGACGGGATAAGACAAAAATAACCCAAACAAAACAGCCACAAAAGAACAAACTTGAGTGTCCTAATGGTTTTGATGGCACTACTGCCAATGCCTCTTTCACGTTCTCTTTTTCTTTGTTTTTGGCAGATGTTTACAGCAATCCCAGACCATCTTCCACATCATCCAATTCAAATTAATTCTCAGTTGACCAAAACTTTTCGTGTCAATGATTTAAAGTACAAAAAATTTATTAATATTAATGGCCCATACTAATGAATTTATGACCTAATCTAGTTTCTTGTTCTCTACAAGAAATATGTGTAATTATCATAAAAGGTAAATATTATTACATAGTATGGATCAAATTTGAAAGGTCCCTCTACTCTATTGTGAAGTCTTTAGGTAGGTGTACCAAGACGTTGGAAAGATCCTCTTCAGAAGGTATCAATCATCAATAAGATAAAAGAAAATGCAATAAGAAAAGAAAATCCAATCCATTAAATAATTTCCTATGCACCAGAATTTAGCTTAATGAATCAAAATGCTTTGCTCCTACATTACTTGCTTACCAGCTTTTAAAGGGTATAAATATCTTTTGCAACACTACCTGAAGACCTTAAAAGAAATCATTATAGAAGTCAAAAGTATCAAGAATTTCTCAATTTCGCTCACATATCCTTAAAGGAAAAGGCAAAGACTCTTTGAGAATCTGCTGCTTTAGCTATCTGTTGGGTTCTATGGCAAGAGAGAAACAACAGGATTTTTGCTGAGAAAAAAGAAAACGCTGACAGTATGTGGGATAGAGATCATTTCTATGCATCCTTGTGGGCTTCAATTGAAAAGGAATTTCAAGAGCCTTCTTTTTTCTTCATTTACCTTAATTAGGAAGGTGTATTGGGAAGGGTTTACTTAATGAAGTGGTAGTTTCTGTTGTTGCTCAAGACATGTCTTCTTATGTTGTCTTTGTAAAGGGTATTTACCTTTACCTAGGTTTTTTTCCTTCTTAGTGGTCAGCTAATTCACTTTGGAATATCCTTTTTCTGAATTAAAATAGTTTCTAAAATTCTTAAATTAAGAAAAGAAAATAAAATATATCTCTGTTTTCAAATCCTTTAGTATTTACAAGTAACACCTTTACGATACTTAACCATGGACTTAACATTTAAAAATTTAAGCACACTAATGAAAACTTAAAGTAAAAATATAAGTGCAATTACAAAAGAGTAGGAGTTCACACACTTGCCTTGAATGCTTCACCGCCATCACTGTCAATGATTATAAAAAGCGGTCTTCTTGTGAAGGGAACAATATCAGAAGGGTAAATGCAATTTAGTCCTGGAAATGGATTATCTGATGTCAGAATAAACATTCCACATTTCTGGTCAAATCAAGGGTGATATAATATATGCATTTATTGTATAAAAGAGCTCCCATTCATTACTTTTGATCTTGGTGTATCAGTTTGTACATACTGAGTCATATTTCTGAAATGAAGACCACTAAAACTATGACAGACATGAATGTAGGAAAAAAAAAACAATGGAGAAGAATTAATAAAAGCTTTTAACAGATCATCAAAATCATTTTGGAGAAACATTCAAGCAGTTGCATATTATTTTTCTCTAATTTTTGTAGATAGGGAACAAGTCCCTCAGGTTGTTTGACACAGTATTCTAGTCCATATCATGATTTCAGAATTTAGTTGCTGCAAGCATTATTTGTTCCTCTTGCGGCAAGCGCCAAGCAGTAGTGATTCATATCGCACTAGTAAAGAAAAGTTAACCAGAAGACAAAAATATTTTCTGAGTATGAAGAGAGAAAGTTAGAACCAGAACATGAAAACATTCACTAATTATGAAGAGAGAAAATTAGATGATCTAGAATTAAGGTCATGTATGCAATCTCTTTAACCTAGTTTAAAAAGAGGATCAGACTATCACTTGGTTAGCTGAGATGAAAGAGTACCTCCATTCCCACGGGTACCAATCTGCAAGCAGTCAGTATGGTAACCTTCGCAGTCTCCTTTACTTTCCCCTAAGGTGGGGTTCGGCCTATTATCTGGTGAGGTGAATGGAGAAATGGAATTTGCATCTGAGGAGATGGTATGAAACTGAAAGTTCCTGTTAATATTGTCAACAGTGTTTGTAGAAGTTCCAGCACCTGATGGAGAGGAAATAGAGTTTTCAACTCTTCCTCAAGCAATCTGAATGATGTAAAAGGGTTGACAACCTCACATTCCTATTGTAAACAAAATTTTCTAATCATGAGCTTGGACACAAATAGAATTCGTGTTACCTGAAGCAGATAAATATAGTAAGAGAACACCATCTGGCGGGAGCTCCTCACACATTGTGGCGAGTACCTGCCCGGAGAAAGAACAATGATTGGTAATTTATAACACCATAGGATCATAAAACTGGGAAAACACATGCCAAACAAAGTTCTAACACAAATTCTGTCAAAGTTGCAGTCTTGCAGATAAATATATTAGCATCTTCCACTGCTTGTGTTTGTGTGTGCATAGCTAAGAACCCCTGATGCAGAATTAGAAATACAAGTCTATTAATACTCTTAAGAAATATTTTAATTTAGGAATTCAAAGATATTACTTATGTAAATCAAATAAGTCAGATTTATTACTCGTTTAAGGTAGGTTAGCATTCCTAAATCAGATTTTTCTATTTTGAGCAGAACTTAAACAAGTTGTTATAAGTAGATAACTAGTCTGTCGCTTTGATTTGCCCATTATGAATAGGCTTATTATTGTGTCATTGGGATGTGGACGAAAATGATTTTCCTATTATAAATAGATTCATGTTTAAGGAAAAAAACTCTTTCTCCATGCGATGGGCTTAAACCATATTTTTATTTTATGGTACTTGCATTTATCAACCAAACTACTTAAACCTGATCATCATTAGGTTAATAAAGGAAACTGTGAAATTTTAAAAAGAATAACTACAAGAGTGACTTTAGAATTTACATGACCTATTTAATAATATTCAAAGATATAATAAAGCCAGAAACAGGTTGAAAAAATTCACAACATACTGCTATAAAATGTGTCACTGATGGACGATATAAGATGGCTTTCCGTGGATTAGGTGGCAAAGTAGGATCAGTAATATCCTGAGAATAGTTTACGCGACTAGGCCCTGGGGCCCCATTCTGAACCATTTTAATATTACTTGACTGGTAAAATGAACCACTGGCTTCCCATTCCAGGCACTGAAGCATCCTGAAGGTGTCAAGTGTGAGCTCAGAAAACTTGACCTGACCAAGAACCACAGTAAAAAAGGTAAAATCATGAAAACCTTAGTGTATCAGGAGAAACAAGTTATTGATAAAATCTAAAGTAGGATTACAAAATTTCCATTTCCATATAGGGCAACAAGAGGATAAGGAAAACTTGAATTCCTAACCTCATTACTATGGTAGCTGCTCAATATAGCATCTCGTAATCTTAAATTTCTCTTTGTACCAAACCCAGCTACATGTGGTAGAGCATCTGGATGCGAGTCCAGTACAAGACTATATCTTAAAGGCCTCATATTCATAAAAGCCGTGTCAGCTTTCAAAAATCTAACTATTTCCTGAACCACCAGCTTCCATTCCCTAAAATCTGTTTCCTGGAAACAAGATCATCCGGGGGTCATTATGCATTTGATGTACAAGCAGAAAAATTCCAAAGAATTCTGTTTCCATTCACAACATTCAAGAAGAAGACATTCTAGTTATCAAATATCTCATGGAATTAAAAGTTTCAGAAAGCATTGTATAGCAGTTACAAAGAAATATATGTGACCACAAAACGATGAAAACCATGACCAGAACTAATGATATACATTCAGTTTTGAAAATGATAATGTGGTATGAGTTGCAAGCAATTTTAAAAATTAATCCAAACCCACAAGCGAATTTTGTGAAACAATAAAATAAAGTGATTGAAAAGATTTTGAGAATTTAAGAATCCTAGCTTTAATGAAAATTCAGACACACCCTTCCACAGCACACTATCATTCACTGTGATATTTACATCAGTCGTTTCCATTGTATTTCATTTTTCCAAGCCCAATAACACGTGAATAAGCTGTCTAATTCTTAACTTGGTCAAGTATTGAATCTTAACAATAGCTGTGAACAAACCTCATACATAAGGGAAGTCATAGTAGAGTAATGATCCCCATACAAAATTCTGATACAAGCTCATCCGTAAAAAAATTGATACAGTACTACTAAATAATTTCCAAATTATTCATTTTCATTTTCTTAATTTAATTTTAGTTTCACTCCCTAAATCACATCATAGCATATCCATTTCTATAATTTAATTGGTATAAGGAGTTTGTATGTGTAGGCTGTTCATCAAGTTATAACCACCAATATGAAGATATAAAGGATTTATGTTCAGTAAATAGACCTGAAATGTCCTCTTGCATTCATCAAGCAACATTTTTAGATGATTAACCAATTGATGCACCATTTCACGTCGGTTGAGAACTAAACACACCATCAGAAACCTAGCGAGAAATCTCAACTGTTTGTTTGCCAGATTCAGATGTTGATACAATCCATCTCTAAAATACTCTCGAGTAAATATGGCTTCATAAAAGATATACGACTCAGACAAATAGCTCATATCACTCGTCCGCATATATTGTCCAAAATAAAGCTGAGCAATTCGAGAGGCAATCTCTCCAATCTCCCACCTTTTGAGCCCAGCTTCAACCAGCTTCTCCCGATTTTCTTGTTGAAACTTCCACAACTGTGTGTACACCTTGAACACCTTGTAAAAGTATGTATTGTACCTAAGAACAATAACAACAAATATACATCCCCTCATCAAATTTCACTTCTGTACTTGAAAGCCACAATTCATGTTGCTCTTAAAGGCTATTCAAAAACAAATAAACAAACACTTAATCATAAAATTTGCAGACGCTCAATGAGAAAAATAAATATCCTAGTTAATATTCCACATATTTTTATTTCAATAAATCATTACAAGGAAATAATTATGTTATCTATGACATCTCCAAGGAAATTAAAATTAATTGATCCAGTAAAATCCAAAAATTTGTGTTGTCCCTTATTTTCTAAACAAAAGCGAAGAGAGAAAAACCTGTTGCGTTCATAATAAGGCAAGTCTCTGATCTTAGAAAACTTCTTGTCGGCTTTTTCCACCAGAGACCAATAAACTTCGCTCACCGGAATATTATTACCACTCTGACCACTGTTAGTATTCAAATAATTCGTATTATTCGTCATCTTTTTCTTCTGTTGCTTTGCCTTCAATTTCTACGAATCATTGCGCCGAACTCATCTCATCGAACGATCAGATCGTCCTATCAAGTAAGATACGGAGGAGGCGATTGACCAAGAAATTCCGTTAGACCGTGTGGAAGAGAACGGCAGTTTAACCGAGCAAGACTAATTGCATTCGTCCTCCCAGCGCCTTCCCTGTGTAAGCGATTGTGGACCATGGCCTTGGTTCTACTGTAAGGTAAACTACAGTGAAATTATTAAACGCCCCCGCGGTACGGGCTAAGTAACAGAGTCACCCCAAAATTCAACTCGCGAAGTTATGTATCACTATTCAACTGGCAAAATATTTAAAAATAAATAAATAAATTTTAATCATGTATAATTTTTATTATTAAACAATCAATTAATTTTGATATTTATGGATATTTTTGTATCATGTTATTTTATAAAGAAAATTTTAGTTTTTTGATATGGTGAAGCTATTTGCACTAAAAAAAAAGTGCTTCAACACTCATAATTCAATAAATTATTTATTATTAGAATATCTACAAACTAAATTACTTAAAAGACCTTAAATAAAAATATATATATTTTTATTTTAATCCATTTATCATGAACCTTAATTCTATTTTCTTAATGATGCCTAAGGCGTGTTGATCTCTCCTACAGACCCTTTTGATCTACACCAACTCATAATTTCTAATCTTTGATGGGATAGAAAAAAAGAGTAAGAGAATAAAATTATACACAATTGTGCAAGAGAAAAAAAAAATAATTTAGGTTTAATCCAGGTTAGTTTGGGAATATATAAAGGTTTATAGAGAAAAATTTTTATTTTAAAATTTTAATTAAAGGTGTAAAGAGGAAATGGGTGCTATAGCATTTTTTTTTTTTTTTTGGGAAATAGCCTTATTCTTATATGTCTTGAATGCTTTTGTAGATAAATCTCATCTTACCAACTTTAGTAGTGTGATTTTCTATTGTCGATTTGAGACGCGACTGGCTGTGCTGCGCGAATGGTGATGAGATGCGGCTGGTCGTGCTGCACAAACGATGGTGAGACGCGGCTGAGCTATGGTGCACGACGGGCTTCCGATGCAATGGTGTTACTTCAAATAATTACGAAGGAAAAAATGTTTATCGGATGAAAAGAAAAAAATGAATATATATATATATATATATATATTTATTTATTTATTTGTATAAACAGTTACAAATTTACCCTTCAAATCATCAACTTTAACGGAAGTCATTGAACAGCAGGGTTATTTGGAGTTATTTCCGAAAACTGGGTATCATTGATCTTAAGACAGACCTCAGGGTCACCAATAAATTTACCCTCTGATCTATTTAATTTAATTTTTTTATTTTTTATTAACTTTAACTAAACTTGCATGGATAGAGATCCTCAAATGAGGATCTTTATGATGATGTTGGTAGTATGGATGTCTATATGTAACACATGGTAACTGTCAAAAGAAATGAAAGTGACTGACCAACCTTTTTAACAAATCTTTTAATTTGTAATAAATAATTTATATACTGAATTATTAATTATTTATTTTAACAAATATCTATATTAACTTAATATATATTTTATATATAAAATTCCAGATTATTAAGTAAAAATATAATATATTTTTTTATAATTAATCGTAAACGATAATTAAAATTGAAATCTTTATTCAATATATTATGAATAATGAATATAAAATATTTTGATGGCAGGAGTATTTTTTAATTAATTCATAAATTTATTCATTTCCATTCAAAACTCTATTACACAACCAAAGATGACTTTTCCTTTCCTTTAATTTCCCTCACTTTTTCTTTTGGTCCATTTTCCTCAAATTGGTGGGATACCTCTCGACTTATATATATATTATTTTAAAAACATATTTACATACCTTCAATTAAAGAATATTTCAAAGTATCAATAAATCTTTATTATTTTTAATTAAATAAAGAAAACTGCTGTTTTATTATTTATTTTTGATTATTTGATTATTTAAGGGGTAAATAATGTTTTCCTCCTTTGAATCTTTACTAAATGATTTCCCTTAGAGTTTAAGAAATGTAAATAAACACTACATGATTTTCTCTTTTGTTCATTGATTTCAATTTTAGTACTAAGAATTTAATGATAAATATAATATAATATAATATTTAATTAATTGACCAATTTCTAATGGTTATATAGATTTATTTTCATAATTATTTAAATTGCTAAATAAAAGATTGAATTATTCAAAATCTAAGTTCGAAAAAGGGATATGAAAGGCTTTTTTAAAAGATTTGCTCCTCCAATTGAAAATTATAATTTTGCATAGATCGACTACTAGAAAATTAGGGATGTCAAATATCAAAATTATCCTTGCAATTTAAGGGGGGTGTATTCAATTAAGACTTTTAATGACTTTTAAAGACTTTTATAAAATTAAAAAGTTGAGGTGTATTC
>JANLJB010028938.1:0-12640 GCA_026212285.1 Bursera cuneata | reverse complement strand
TATAACTTATTTTTTATGAAAAAATAATTTTGTTTAATGAAAATACATTTAAAAGATTATAAAAAATGTAGTAAGCTCTTGAGAAAAATGTAAAAAACAGCAAATTTGAGGAGGATATTTTAAGTTTTAGTCAAACCTTAGTTTGTTTTAGGTGTTTTAACCTTTTACTTTTTTGGTCAAAATAGCTCTTATATCATATTGCATAAAATGATTCAATTTTCATTCATCTCTTTGAAGAATACGAACTCTAAATATATAAGAAAAAAGTCTAAATTATCTCCCAATTAATTTCTAGAGTAACTCCTTTATTAATTCCTAAAAACATACTAATTATATAAATCACAATAATTTATAACAATATTCCATAAATTTTTTTTTTTTATATTCTAAACAAGTCTTCTGAGTTATCGAATAAAATGTGAAAGTGTTTGAGTGGGTATGATTGATAGCTCAACAACTTGTTTAATACTTATGGAGAATCTCTATTTAACTAAATAAGTGTTGACAAAGTATCAAATTATTATTAAAAACTTTAAAAGATATATTTTAAATGACCTCCTCAAATTTGCTATTTTTTACATTTTTCTCGAGAGCTTACTACATTTTTTATAATCTTTTAAATGTATTTTCATTAAACAAAATTATTTTTTCATAAAAAATAAGTTATAGTAATAAAATGCATATGTGATTATAATTTTATTAGAGGAATAGACAATATTCAATTGACTAAAAATTATTGTGATAAAACAAAATTGCATAAATGTAATCTTCTTAGGGGCCGTTTGGTTAATACACATAGGAATCGGAATGAGAATAGGATATTTCCATTCTTGTTGTTTGGTTAGTAAAAAAAAAAAAAAGCTCGGGAATGGAAATCTCATTACCCCAAGAAAGGAAATTAGCCATTTCCCCCCACCCCCTTAGGAATCAAATTTGATTCTTGAGTACAATTACAAGCAGAGTTTTTCACTTTTTGAAGAAAAAAAGTTATAATATTTTTAAAAAAATAAAATTAATTAAAAATATTATAATATTTAAAAAAGGTAAATAAATTAAAAATTATAATATTTTAAAAAATTTTAATAAATTAAAAAATATTATAATATGTAAAATAGGTTAATAATTTTAAAAAGTTATAACATTTAATAAATTTAAAAAATATATTTTTTTAAAAAGGTTAATTAAAAATAAAAATTTATAATATTTTTTAAAAAAGGTTAATACATTAAAAAATTATAATATTTTAAAAAAAGTTGATAAATTAAAAAAATATAAAAAAAAGTTATAATATTTAAAAAGATTAATAAAAGGTTATAATATTTAAAAAAAAGTTAATAAATTAAAAAAATTATATAAAAGGTTGAAAAAATAAATAAAGTGTAAGAAAGATAAAAATTCATATTTTATGGTAACAATAATATATATTTATTATTATTATTTATTTTATATATTTTTACAATGAGTAATTTAAAAATTTGATATTAATTCTGATTCTGAACTTTTTATAATCCAAACAACTTCCACAGGAATCAGATTCTCATTCCATACTAAACTAAACAAGATAAATGAATAGTCATTCTGATTCCGATTCCACCCCATTCCGATTCCGATTTTGATTCCGGAGCTCTAACCAAACGGACCCTTAGTGTTAATCATACATATGGAGGTTAGTTTATAGTTGGATCTAAATTTGGGCAACTTTTTCGTTGGATGAAAATATGGTTTTTTTTTTTTTGGTGATAAAATGTAAAACATGATTTTATAAGTTAAAAAATGTCAAAATGTTTAAGAAAAATAGTGTAAGATGAAAATAGAAGAAAGCTAAATGCTATCCATTTTTATAAAATTTAATTTGCAACAAAGGGGTAGTAGGCAAAAATGCAAGATGAGTATGAAAAATACTCACTTATCATTAAAAACAAAACAAAACAAAACACAACACAAGACATTGAAAGAAAACACTACTTGTTTAATCATTCCAAAGTGTTATGTTACTAAAAAAACTCCATTTATTTTAATTTCCCAGTTCAAAAGAATTACAAAGTTTTCAGTAAAAATTCAGCACTTTGTCAACACTCGAAAGTTTGTGCTATAACTAGAAATTTTGAATTACATGATCCCAACTCATTTTAAAATACAAAATAATATTAAAGTACTGGTTAAGTAACATTGCTGGATTACCAGAATCCTTCAATTTCAAATTCAACTGAAGTATTTGCTTCTAAAAATACAAAGATACAACAACATAAGCACAAAGCACATTTAAGCAAGAATGCAGAACCCATCTGGAAGGACTGAAACCATCCAACCTTGCATAATCAAATTAAAGATCTTGTGGTAAAAGAAGGGCGTGAAAAACCAAGGAAATAAGTATTGAAAATGGAGAATAAACTGTTCTTACTTCCAAAAAACTTAACAATGAAGTTCCAACTCTTTGCTAGGTTGAATATTATCATCAACAACCCCTTGATAGGAAAATTTTCTCCGCCGGTCAACCTTAAGAGATACAATTTCAAGGGTCAACATGCACTAATATACAGTGAGAGGAGAATACAAAGAAAAAAACCGGCAGAAACAGGAGGGGCGGACCATTGACTGGTTTGTCAGACTATCTAGCTCCATATCTTGAATAGCAGGCCACCATGTGTAGCGAAAAAGGGAGCAAAGACAAGTGATTCAACTGCCATTAGCTTGATGAGGATGTTGAGAGATGGTCCAGATGTGTCCTTTAAAGGATCCCCAATTGTGTCGCCAATAACAGCCGCCTTGTGTGGTTCTGATCCTTTAGGACCGAGAGTTCTAGCATGCTCGGATGCACCAGCCTGTCATCCACAAGCATATTCAGAGCATAAGCCAAAAACTGAAATAAGATTTTGAAGTTGAAGCATCAATAGTAGAAGGACTGATGTAGTTTCAGTCAAATGTATACCTCAATGTACTTCTTGGCATTATCCCAAGCACCTCCAGTGTTGGATGCAGAGATAGCAATCTGTAAACAGCATATAAACATATATCAGAGGAAAATCGGGAATTTAATGTTCATAGGATATAATAGACAAAATCAAATGGCTACAACTGCCCTGTCATAGGCATAATACTATCAAGCAACTGTTTTTGTGCTTACCTGTACACCTGAGACAAGTGAACCAGCAAGGACGCCAGAGAGAGTTTCCACACCAAAAAAGATCCCAACAATGAGGGGTGTGAGCATGACAAGGGCACCGGGTGGGATCATCTCTTTGATGGATGCATCAGTGGAGATCTTAACACAGGTAGCATAATCAGGTTTGGTAGTGCCTTCCATGAGACCAGGGATGGTGTTGAATTGCCTGCGCACTTCCTCAACCATCTTTAGAGCTGCACTTCCCACACTCTTCATTGTCATGGCAGAGAACCAGTAAGGAAGCATAGCACCAACAAGCAAACCAATGAAAACTTTTGGAGTCAAAACATTAACTGCTAAAATAGATGCACGGCTCACAAAGGCACCAAAGAGGGCAAGAGAAACAAGAGCTGCAGAACCAATGGCAAAACCCTGGATCACAAGCATAAAACATTTCTTAGGGAATTACAATTCAGATCTAATATTTGCTTATGCAAAAATTTCTTGTTCGATGTGTGTGTAACATTTCTTAGCGAATTACAATTCAGGTATAATATTTGCTGATGCAAGATGTTGGATGTGTATGTGACTTTATGTTTTATTTTTCTTGTCATAATAATTACTGATTTCACAGTAGCAGCCACATGAAGTGAGGAAAAGTGTATTCCTAGAACTACTACTATAGTGCCTTTGGGCTTTCTAGAGAAAGAAATCACGTCTGACAAAATGAAATCACATGTCTAACTTTGTTCCAAACAAACAAGTAAAATCAGCATTCCAACGGTTTATGGAAAACCAGCTGACTTGTCACATATCAACTGATATTTCTGGAGCTTAAGTGAAAAGAAATTTTCAAACCTTTCCAATTGCAGCAGTTGTGTTTCCTGCAGCATCAAGAGCATCAGTTCTCTCTCGGATTCTGTGGCTCATGCCTGCCATTTCGGCAATCCCACCGGCATTGTCACTGATAGGACCATAAGCATCAATGGCCAATCCAGTAGCTATGGTGCTAAGCATTCCAAGGGCCGCTACAGCAATACCATACATGGAAGCAAAACTGAAGCTAACGAAGATACTGACAGCAATAGCAAATATAGGGATAATACAAGATTTGTATCCTAATGCAAGGCCGAAAATAACATTGGTTGCAGCTCCAGTTCGGCAGGAATCAGCAACATCTTGCACAGGGCTGCAACATAAAACAAAGTTTAATGACTGATTATTAAGAAAAAAATAATAAACTAGGCAAAATTAACTGCAGCAAAAAATTATTTGCCTGTATGCATTGCTTGTATAGTACTCAGTCACAAATCCGATAATAAGCCCAGCCCAAAGACCAACAACAACGCATAAAAACAGTTGCCTGCAACAACAATTCCACGTTAAAATTCTTAAGTCAATAGTATATTACACATAACCTTCAAAGTAGCGATTAAATATACCTATATATATAGAGAGAGAGAGAGACAGAGAGAGGTTCAGGATATAGGGACTTAAATTTTTTACACTAATCCTTATTCATTCATTGCAATCCAATATAAATAACTCTACAGTCTCAAATGAAGAGAACGAGCAATCTAAAGCATACCAGTTCTTCACAACTTTCTGGGTTCCGAAGTTGAAGATAGTGAAGGAAGATGGAAGAGCTATCCAACTAACAATTGCAATTCCAAAAGTCATTAGAACAGTGGAGATGATGAGTTGCTTCTTCAAAGCTGGCTCGATTTCCTTGACAGCCTTGATCTCAAAGAAATCAGTTGCAAATAAGGTGGTGATCAAACAAACAAGGATGCCCACTGAACTAACAACTAGAGGATACAACATTGCTGTTAACTCATGATTGATTCCAAAGGAAGAGATTGATGCAACCACTAAGGCAGCACAAGATGACTCAGCGTATGAGCCAAAAAGATCAGATCCCATGCCAGCTATATCCCCAACATTATCACCAACATTATCAGCAATCACCTGAAAAGTAATTATCATGAGAAGTCAATAGAAGTCCAAGAAGAAAACCAGTCCGTTATACAAACGAGTAAGAGATTCTTTAAAGATTGGTTACTTACAGCTGGATTTCTTGGATCATCCTCAGGAATGTTTCTCTCAACCTTGCCAACAAGGTCAGCACCAACATCAGCCGCCTTAGTGTAGATACCTCCACCAACTCTACCAAAGAGAGCCATTGAGGAACCTCCAAGTCCATAACCAGTTATAGCCTCAAAAAGGCCAGCCCAGTCATCTCCATAGTATATCTTGAATATGTTAATGGCAATGTATAGCACCAAAAGACCATTTGCAGCAAGCAGAAAACCCATAACAGCACCAGATCTAAACGCAGTGATAAAAGCCTTCCCAACTCCCTTTCTTGCCTCCAGGGTAGTTCTTGCATTTGCATAGGTAGCAATTTTCATCCCAAGGAAACCAGAAATAACTGAAGTGATAGCACCTAGCAAGAAGGATATAGTGCTGAAGGCAGCAGTGGCAAGTGCAGGTTTGCAAATCTTATTTGGATCATATGTGCAGGGCTGGCTCTTTGTGCTGAAGCCCTCAACAGAGCCAAGGAAAAGGAAAATCAAGATTGCAAAAGCAACCATGAAAATACCAACATATTGATACTCGGTGAAAAGGAATGAGGTTGCACCTGCAACACAAATACCACACAAGGTCAGTAAACTGAAAGGTGTTTCCACAAACAAACTTGGTATAAGATTATTTGCTCACTACAAGAAAGAATTTGAGCTAACACAACTGAACAAAGTTTTCAATAACAATCATTAGCTTTTGTATTTGTGCGCACAAGATTGTTTTCACATTCATTGCCTTTGAATTTGATTGTTTCTCTTGCTCTTTCAAAAGTGTTTCTACGAATTTTATAGAATTTCATGAATTATATTCTTTAACTCAGTTGTTGTTGTACATAGAGAATTTTAAACTATATGTAAAAAATATACCATGACTGTTAGAGATAGTATGTAAAACGTTCTTCTTTTCAACGTAGAGTGTAATATCTAAAGCAAAATTAATAGGAGCACGAAGGAAATGAAACTACAAGAACACACTCCGATTTAGTAATTTGCTCATACAGATTTGATTTAACATTAATATGCACTTTTCTTTCAATGATTTGATCTAAAAATTCAAGTTCCTTCATGCTACTCACGCACGGTCAAACTCACTAAAGTAGGCATCTTGCACATCATTCATTTCTCTATGCTTGTTATGAAGTGATCATTATGTACATTTATCTGTCACACCTTCACAGCATAAATTTTGCACATGGAGAAATGTTAAAGAAAAAATAAATCAATCAAAATTAAAAAATAAGGGGTCACCCAAAAAAAAAAAATGTAGATCCATTAAGGGAGTACAAATTTTGATGAAAGAATCAAGTAAAGTCCAAAGAAGCCATAAATCACAAATCAAAACAAAGGGTATTTACAGCCATAGATAACATTATAATAGATGATCAAATTATGAACATCATCTCAAAATTATTATTATTATTATTATTCTGCATAACCCATGTGCTAGAGTTTAGAAAATGATTACAGTTCAACCACAAAATTATATAAAGACTAGATCTCAATAGCATCCATAACGTTTACATAAAATAAATTCAATTTCAATTAATAGAATTTTGTGGTCCCATAATGAAGTAGAAGACAAGCCACCAACTTTGATCTCAAATAAAAATTCATAAAAGCATTATATAATAATAATAAAGACACCTTGCACATGGTCTATTTATTCCTTCAAGTTGAAGCTCATACTACTACTTATCCTCCTAACATAAAGATTTGGCTAAGGCTAAGTTACCCGGTAACGCAAATACTAGACTGTGATTACTGTACTGTAACGTTATGAAAAATAATAGTAATATTTTTATCAAAAATAAATTAAAAAGTAATATTTGAGACCAATTGAATTCAATATGGAAAGTACACGAACAGCCAGTTAAACAGAAGACAAGCTTCAAACCAAAAGATAAGATCTAGTGTTAATTCCATTTAACCCCCTCATGATTTGATATCACTATTTTTTGAACCAAAGGTTCTGCATGCAATTCAACGAAAGCAACAGGGAGCTGGATAATAGTATCCACAAAGATCCAACATCAAAAAAAAGCTTACGTAGAAGAAATCACCTTCAGATATGGCGCTTTGGATTTCCGCACATTTGAGGACGACGTTGTGGTCATTGAGCCCCTCTTCTTCTTCAATGAGATAGTCGTTGTAGCCATTCTTGCCAGCTGCAGCTGCGCCGCCTCCGCCCTGGGACGCCGTCGTCGTCGAAGGAGACAGCTGGACTCTCGACACCATCACCCATTGAACCAAAGAGAAGGCGATTCCGATCACTGCACAGAGCGGAATCAGAACCTCCGCCCCGAGATCTGGCAGAATTGTCGCACCCATTAATGAGCTCAAGGCAAGCAACAAAACGACGTCTACGAGTTAACTGAGAGTAGTGAGTTTCGTGAAGAGGGTTGAGAGATTCTGTGTACATATATAGAGAACGAACAAGGTGATAGAGTGCTTCTAGTGGGTAAGATAAAAATAACAACAAAATGGTTAAATTCATTTTACTACTAACATTTTTATTTCTTCAATTTAACCCCCTAAAGTCATTTTCATTTTTTTTAAAGTTATTATTGCATACGCTTAAAATACTCTTTATAGTAATTTTTCTAAATACGCATCGTATTAACATATTTCTTTTATCAGTTCTTTTCTATCTGACTTGAATATCATATAAGTATTAACTTCGTTGATTATTTATGAAGAAAAAATTTAATTTTAATTTGAATAAAATATTATGTAAGATGAAATTTTGATTTGTAAAACAATGGGTTCGTGGAATTTTCAAAATTATAAAGGTTCAAAGGAGTTAATGGTAAATATGGGGAGAAAATTTTTATTTTTTTTTAAAATGTGTTTGGGGATGTGTGTCCACGTTG
Source organism: Bursera cuneata (assembly GCA_026212285.1). Taxonomy (NCBI): domain Eukaryota; kingdom Viridiplantae; phylum Streptophyta; class Magnoliopsida; order Sapindales; family Burseraceae; genus Bursera; species Bursera cuneata. The sequence continues at coordinate 4,583 of JANLJB010028938.1, read as the reverse complement.
GAGATTTATAATTAGTCAAAGGTTAAACTTAAAAATAGTGATGGTAAAATTACCAAAAAGAGGTTATACTTATCCATTTCTTTATCTGTATAACAATACAATGTGTTTTCTTTATCTTTTTTTTTTTCTATTATTGTGTAAATTTAAATGGGATTCATTATCATTTTTAAATTAAAAAGGAATATTTTAGTTGAAATACTTTTTTTAAACATTTTTCAAATATAACATTAGAAATCAAAAACAAAAAACAAAAAAGTTGTTTTATCTGTTTGTCAATCATTTTTATAAGAAAAACGTAACTTGAAAATAGATTTTGAATCGTTTATCAAACGTTAAAAACATTGAGAAACAATTTAGATCTTTCTTTGTGATCACATAACAAATGGGCCGACCTCAATATTTGGATATATATTTTTTATCACCTAAATAAGGAATACCAAAAAAATTAAATATACTTTTGATTGAATTGTTTTTCAATATAATTCTAAAAGTTAAATTAAAATATTTTACCAGCATCTTTCTCTATTATTTTTTTTTTAAACGTAGATATTCGGATCAACTTACACTCATCTTGAATAATCTCACGGGACATCTTTCTCTGCATGTTTATATCTAAAATCCTTTTTTTCTATTACATGCGACACATTTTCCAATTATTAAGAACCAAACTCAAATTTGTAGATTGTTTCTCCTCTAGTAAAATATTTATAATTATATAAACTTCATGTTCTATACAAGAAACTGATATTCATTATTATTGAATTATTTTTTATTTTTTAATGTAATATAGGTGACAAAAGTCTCTTTTATAAAAGTAAAAGAACAGGGAATATTTATTAATCATGAAACAAGTAATTTATTTTCTCCTCAAAGTTTACCATAATTCATATATCCTCTTGTTACTTTTCCAATCACATAAAGTTAGTATCAATGTACATAGACAATTTTTCTTTTTTTCATTAACTCAACATGTGATTGCTTGTATGAATATAGGACGAGAATTTTTACAATGATAAACAAATTCATCACACCAATCTTAATATTAAGGATTGTATGATATATTTAAGATTTAAAAAAAATTCTATTGATTGACAAATTTAAATAAGATAAAAATGTTAATGATTCAATCAAGATCTTACAGAAATGTTTGCAAGGGTACTAACTTTGTCCCGAAAAAATCTTCCTTCCAATGTATGCATATACATCTCATCAATCAATGGTGCATGTGTTTCAAGTATATTAAGTGTAGTGTTCCATAATTCGCGAGATGCATATACATCTACTTTTGGCGCAAGGCCGAATGAACTTGAACTAACCGCTTAACTTTTGGGTTTGAAGAAAAAATTCCTAGATACATCCTTTAACTTTCGGCTATGAAGAAATTATATATTAAAAAACCAATTAACCTAACAGCTTAAACTTATAGGCGTGGTGGCATGTGTAATATTTAACATTTTAGCAATGCAAAGTATTTTTAGTTTCATTAGATGGAAAAATAACGATGTGAGATTGTAAAATTTTAGAAACTATGAGGAGTTAAACGTAATCATCACAAACTTGAGGGGAAAACAAATTCATTATTGGTGAAATGAAACCGTAGTTCCACCTTCCTAGGTTTGGCAGTTTCACTAGAAATATAAACAAGTCCACATCATCAAATAATTAAATACAGCAGTCTGTTCAGGTGGCCCCTTCCTTTCTTACAAAAGTATGGTACACGAAGCTAACATCATCATCATCGTACGCTACTAGTTACCATCAAACCCCAAAATCATTTTTCTTATAATATTTCTCACAATAAACGATTTATACGTGTCCCAACTTGTTATTATTTAATTTAATGTTGGGCATATCTTGGTCTAACACGTGTTGTTGATTATTAGAGTAATACAATATTTATTAGTGTACTGAAATTATTAAATGGTAAATCTTGTGGAAATGGCGAACAGTACCTACAAGGATCCTAAGGAAAGAGACTCTTTAACGTGTTAAAAGGGGCGACGTTAACTTGTTGGCGAGAGAATTGTCGACGTGGACAGGGAACTGGCCAATCCCGGTTAAGTGAAAACGACATCGTCTCAGGAAAATAAATAAAATTTTTTCATCTTTACTTTAAACGTGGATCTGACATGCTATATTATTCGGGTAACCATCAAAACGGCGTAACTTTGACGCATTACCCTGCCCGAATCTCTATCTCTCCCTTTGCTTGGATGTTTCTCTTTACTTTTCATTTTTGTTCTTTTGATGGAATGGAATTTCACTTTCCCTTAATATATGATGTACCTAATCACATCTTGTTGTTATGAAACTAACCCACGGAGGAGAAAATCTCAATGAATTATATTATTTTATTTATATATATAACAACGATAACAATTGGTCGAATATGAACTCACAAAAATAATTAGGACTTGACTCTATCTTAACCGGTCATATATCAACTTTTTTTCATCCCCCGAGTTCACGGTTTAGATAATATTTATAGAATGTGTGTGTATATAAACAATCTTAATTTAAAGTAATCTAAACTTGGACTTGAGTTTGGTATTCTTATGATTATTTTTTTTTTTTTTAACTTTGGAACTAACTTGACACGTACCAAACCTAGATGTTAAAAATATTAAGATTCATACACATTAAGCGTCTAAATTTTTGTCATAAAATTACAAAAATATTAAGACAGACCAATAATAAATATAAAATTTTTATATTTAGTTACTAGTCTTCATGAGCTTATATATCATAAGATGTTTGTTTTATATACGATTTTCTTTCTTTTTATTTATTTTTTTAAAAAATACATATTTTCAATGAAAAATCAGGACCGTCCACCCAATTCTGAAAATAGCTTAACAGCCAACACAAAGCATAATTTATGGACCCACGTTAATTAAGGAGATAACCTTTGGTTGTGCCATTAACGTGTCTATTCTTGAAGCTGAATGGACATATGATTATTCTCACATTTAATTTGCAATGCAATAAAATGCTACTTTCTCAACCGTTGAATGAAATATGCTGAAGGGACAAAACATATGCACCCTTTTATAATTAAAAATGTCATTTCGATGATCACAAAATAATAAATAAATTCTTGATAAAATGCAATGTCTATTTAAAAATGATTAATTATTGGTTGAATAAGTATATAAATACTTAATAATATTAATGATTAAAAAGAGATTTATTACAAGAATTTTTAAAATTCTTAATTGGTATATTAACATTTTGAAACTTTAACAAGCTAAAGCTAATGATTGGTAAATCCCAAACTAGTGCTGTGATTCTCCATCTCGAGCGATCATGTCTCCACTAGGCATTGCTATTAGCTTCAGAGAAGCATAATGTATTACTATATTTGAGTTAGGAGAATTTTATCTCTTAAGATTCTTGAAAAGATTGTAAACAAATTAACGGCAATCACATTCTGTAAGCACAATATAATATATATATTATTGGTAACATATGTCATCGTTCTTTGTGCAATATCGACAATTGTACGATTGGAACTTAATGTGTTTCTGTCATCAGTCATCAAATTATTGGGCGATTAGACATGATATGATTCTTTAATTCAAGTTCCCAAAGAGGTGAAAAAAAAAAAAAATGGAGAGCATCCTTGAATACTACTACCCAGCACATTATGGGATCAGTTTGATGCTTTAATTAAGGGAAAAATTATATTGATCCTTCACTTAAATTTTGAAAAAATATTTATCTTAAATTTTAATTAAATTAATATTATTTTTAAAAAATTAATATTTATCCCTCAGATTTTTTAGAGATAAGTGTTAATTTTTATGAAAACAGTAATAATTTTTAGGGTTAATTGTTAGTTTAACAAGAATCTATAGTTTAATATTTTCTCAAAATTTAATGGACGGGTCAGAGTAAATACCCATTTAATTAAGGGATATTTATCTGAACTCCCAATTAAATTTTATGAAAACACTTAACTTCAGAATTTTGTTAAACTAACATTTACCTTAAAAAATTAATACTGTTTTCTCAAAAACTAACACTTACCTACTAAAAATTTAGGGGATAAATGTTAGTTTAACAAAAATTTGAAATTAAATTTTCTTAAAATTTAATTGGGGGGTCAATGAGATTTTCCCTTTAATTAATGTATGATTAACCCTATATATTTTTGTGGGCTCGAGCTACAATGTATATATGGTGCATGTAATGAATCTATTTTCTCGTAAAAAAAAAAAAGAATTAGAAAAATTAATATTTGATCGATTGTTAAATTGATGTTTGAATTTTCAAATTATGAAAAGCAATCGTTGATTCATTTATAAGTCTAATACAAAAATTGTGTTTAGAAATACTTACCAATCACCAAAATTGCCATAAGATTCTCTAAAATACAACTTTTATACTATTGGCTTTCATAGTTGGTTACAGGTTAACTACCATCATAATACATTGCTTATACTTAAATTGATAAAGGTTACAAATACTATAGATTTTATGAATTATGGAAACGTCTTATATTTAATAATAATATTATATATACAATCAACTTATAAAATTTGATAATAGAATCATCAGATAGAGAATTAACACATCTTTTT
>JANLJB010028936.1:0-12633 GCA_026212285.1 Bursera cuneata | reverse complement strand
AGGTTGGACGTCTCAAATTCTGGGTTATGTTGTAACCCAATTTCGACCCATTAAACATTAGATATGGGCTTTGAGTTGTTCTTCAAGTTTATGGAGAAATCCATTAGCTTTCTATTGATATAAAATACGAACCAAATAGGCTTCTGGATTGAAAGTTATGCTCATTTTACTTGGCCTGCATCAAAGTAATCAAAAATGAAAATTTAAAACAATAATTCTTTTAAGCACAAATCAAAGTAAATACTTAAATTAATAGCACTTAAAGTGTAAAAATGATATTTAAACTCATAATAAATATACACTTTTAAGTGCTTATCATCGTCCTTTAAATCAATCACAAAAATCATTAAGAATGTAAAACCAATTTTATTGAGTCATTGTATAACTACATAAAGTTTCTCTCAATCACATAGAAAATTAGTTACTCATGGCAAAAGTAAACAAAACAATAGTAAAGATTAAATCCATCAAGAAATCCATCAAAGCTCTGGGAAGAAGATCTCCAATCTTGGCTCTGCTCTCCAAAGTTGCTTTGAATCCCTCTTAACGACTCTCCTTTCTCTCTTTGAAAAGCCCTTTAAATATGAAACCCTAAGCCAAGCCAAAAGGAGGGGACAAATTTATCTTTTTCCTTTAAAAAATAATCAAGTCGGCTAAGTGAAACTCGGGCCAACGCCGCAGCGTCAAGAATCTAGCGCTGTAGTGCTCAGTCTCTGACTTGATACATTGAAAATTCTCCGAATTGGTGCCACGGCCTAAGGTCATCCGCCGCAGCGCTCAGCCTCTAGAATTTGCTTCTTTTGAACTCGCAATACCGCTGCAATGCTGAAGAATTACACCTCAGTGCTCAGCTACTGGAATCACTGCCGTAGCGGTCTCATATGGGCGCCACAGCGCTTAGACGCTGCCTTCATACTTTTGCTGAATTATTATGTTTTTCTCTGTTTTTTACTTAAATTATGCAATCTCTAGGAAATCTCTTCTTTTCTGCAATACTAACATAAATCCCATTAGAAAGCCTTAAGAACGCATCAATTATTAGAAAAAGAAGTATTAAAATCAACCATAAAATTAACCTATTAAATACCCCCACACTTAACCCTTTACTCGTCCTCGAGTAAACCTAAGTCTAAATAGAAAATGAATTGGGTTCTTGAACCATATAATATCAGAGAAAAGAGTAAACAGAAAACAAAGAACATGACATAAGATCAATCACTTCTCCTTGTAATTCAAGACAAAAATTGCATATTTGTATAATAATTTTTGTGTGTGTGTCATACAATTTTTAGATAACTTTGTCAATCAGATCAGTTTATACAGTAGTTATGCCTTGAATTCAATGCTCCATATGCCTATTTTTCTTGTTTCTCTCCACTAATGTAGGATAACATAAAACACAAGATCAAAAAAGACTTTTTTAGCTTGTAATGTATAGGTTTGATATGTGTTTATAATCTCAGAAGATCTCTTCAATCTAAAAGATTTCTATAATTCAGCTTTTCTTTCTACCCTTCTTGTCAAACAACTTAAAACACATGACCATTTTTCTCTTTTTTTATTTTATTTTATTTTATTTTTATTTTTCTCTCTCTTTTTTTTGAATTACAACATTATAATGGGAAATCATTCAGATGAACTGTGGGCCTAACCACACATTCATCCAATGCCCTTACCACTACAATAACTGCAACATTTTTTTTTTAGAATGTAAAATCATATAGAGGGTCTACAACATAACTCCTTCAATCTTTTTTCTTTCTCTCAGGAAATTTATTTGCTCTGCGCTCATCAGGTTTCAACAATTTAAAGGTTTGGGTGCAAAAGGGCAATATGAACTTCAGGGTTCGCTAGAAAGGCTCAAACGATTCAAAGATGATCTTAAATCATTTCATATGTCATATGTCTCCTAGGATTTCGCCTCAAGATCCATTCAAATAAGTTATAGAGTTACTAAATATCTAGACTGCACTAATCATATAAACTTTCTCTACCAATAGAATATTTCTTTCAATTGCATGTAGTGCGCATAAAGTTCAAGTACTATAGTCATTAGCAATTCTTATCACAGAATACTTGAAAAATCAACAATCCTAATTTCATAATTCTAAATTTCTAAGTCACTTAAATCAAGGCTCATCATGTGTCGCAAACTGGTTCAAACAACCCAAAACAAAAGACACTAGCGATTGAGAAAACTTTATTCAAAACAAAATCATAACTAAAAAGAATATCCTAAATTTGCTGAAAATTAAAAGAATTAAAAACATGAAATGAAAAGTAAAACTCCCTAAATTAAGTCATCTCATTTATTCTCCTCTAAGTCAGCACCAGAAGCATTCCAAAGTTCATGTTTTTGCCTTTGTGGTACCATGCAAAACACCCCCACACTTAGTCTTTGACAAAATTAAGGTGAAGTTGCCTATTTCATAGACTGTCAAAATATCTTCTATAAAATTGAAAGAATATTTGAGAATAAAAGAAAATGAAATAAAACAAATAGAGTATATTTATTCAACTAAAGAACTGTAAAGCAATAAAATAAAAGAAAAATGACAACAAAACACGTGAGGGTTTGTCACCCCCTTACCAAACCGTGCAATGTCCTCATTGTATGAACTAAAAAGAAAATAAAGAAACTAAAATAAAATCATACATAAGTCCGATAAAATAAAACAAACTTAAAACAAATAAGACAAAGAAAACAATCAGTCATCATTGTCATCAAAATCTAGCTCCTCTGTACTGCCTCCTAAAGATGCATCCAAGTCTCCAAAACAATGACCTGTACTGTTGGGCTGAGGTCTAGAGGAAGGACCGGACTCTTGTCCTGATGATGAGAGATGTAGAGATTCTGTGGGCGATGGTTGGAGCACGGGAGTGGATGGTGGTGGTCGAGGCACGGATCGGGGCCATGTCAAAATAGGTGTTAGCATCGAAGTGTTGATCAGTGAGATAACAGCTAAGGCCTGAAGCCAAGCACTCTGAGCAGGATGATTTTCTACAAGAAAAGAAAAATGGTCAACAGTAAAAACAAAGGGCGGCTCACTCATAGAGGAGGGAGGAGGATGGGATGGTCTAGCTACATATGTAGGAACATCCGCTGCTGGCGGAGATAAAGGTGGAAGGGAGGGTCCTGCCTCATCGATAGAAGCATGCTCAGCAGGGGCAGCGGCCTCTCTCTCTAGTCTCATGGCAGTACTGACAGACCTCCGAGTGGCTCTAGTACCATATATAGCCATGATGACACTAGTGGACAATGCCTTCTTAGGCTGCTGGACCGGCTCATCGGGACTCCACTGAATACCAGCTTGAGCACATAGCTATGTGATCAATGATGGGAAGTATAACCCACTCCGATTGTACTCTAAGGTATGGGTGATGAAGGAGTATAAAAGATCACCAACATCAATCGCATCCCCTCGCATCAAACAATACAGCAGTCTGGCTCGATCAATGGTAAGCTCACTAAGATGCATCGTAGGGAGCATCCTAACGTAGATAAAATGATGCCAGACTCTGACGTGGAGTCTTAGAAATCGTGACTGTAAAAGCACTGGAGAAGGCTCATCCTTTCTACTCATATCCCAATATGCATTGTCAATATAGAGAAACCCAAGTATGGCATCAGAATCAAATGAGGTGGCTCTGTGCAAGGTATCATCCACGGTAACACGTGGTAATCCATAATATTTGTCGATCGTCTCTCTGTCATATCCAAACATCTGCCCCCTAATTCGTACTCGCTTTTTAGTCTGGTACGAGATGTTTGCAAAGAATTCGCTCACCACCTGTAAAGCTACCGATCCGGGCTGAGCATAAAACTGTGTCCAACCTCTCCTCCCTATTATCTCCCTAAACTCTGGGGGTGCTAAGTAATCAAGCTCAAACCCCTTCTCTGGTATCGAGATCTTCGTCAAAATAGCTGACGAAAATTACTGGGCAGCCTCAGCTGATACAAATCTAGTCCTATCATATAAAGTTTCTGAAGTGGAGGCAGTCCTAGATCATTTAGGGATCATAATATAAATATCTAAACTAAGAGGACCTGAAAATTATCAACCTAACCCCTAGATTTCTTCATAATCTCAGATAAGTCCAACGTATCCCAAATCTAACAAATACCCCCCTAAAACTTTGATTTTTTACAACTCAACCCAATAATGCAATTAACATACTAAATCAATTCCCAATATATATAGATCGGTAATAAGCAATTAATATCAATCGAACAAAATTTTAAAATCTGAAATACACGAAAAATAAAAAAATATCGAAAATGCCCCTCGTTCCACCGATGAAAACTAACAAAAAGTTAGTATGTGATAGAGCTCGATGTTGTGAACACTTTGATTGGAATGGATTGTGAAAACGGTTGCTGGATTAACGTAGATCTGAGTTGGAAGTTGAGTGGATTTGAGAGAGTTTGGAGAGTGTTCTTGATTTATGCAGAAGGAGGGAGGCGGTTCACGTCTTAACAACACAACAGCGTCGCGACGCTGATTCTTTGACCGTTGTGGCGCTCAACTGTAATGAATGTAGAATTGAATTTTCCAAAGCAGATGTTTTGCTGTTCCCGCCTTCAAAGCTGCGACGCTAAAGCTCTTACCGCTGCGGCTTTCGAAGTTTGAATTTGAATTCGTGCTAATTAGATCACTGCGGCGCGGAATATTGGACGCTGCAGTGCCTAGCTACTGACTTCACGTAATTTTCTTCACCATTTTGGCGTTGCGGCGATGAAATGTGTACGCCACGGTGTCCAACCTCTGACTTTGAACAATTTTGCTTCACGTTAGAGCATTGCGGGGTTGAGGATTTTCAGCCGCAGCGCCCAGCTGCTGACTTGGGCATCGAATTTTATTCAAGATAATCAATTTAAAGCTCTTTCAAGGGGATTTTGATGACTGAAAAAATTCAAACATCTAAATAAACAAAAACTAAGAAAAACTAAAAACATAAATAAACATAAAAATAAAAACAAAAATAAAACATTAGGTTGCCTCCCAATAAGCGCTTATTTTATAGTCCTCAGCCTGACTTGACACGCTCTCATTCATCCACCACCATCAATATGGAACCTAGCACCTCTCTGCTGTAGGTTCGGAGGTTCCTTGACTCCATCTTCTTTCTCGGGTTCAAAGACATTGAATTGTACCACATCACCATTAAACTCCATAGTCAATTTCCCCACGAATACATCAAGCTTAGTGTGTGATGTCCTCATGAATGGTCTCCCTAAAAGGATGGATGCTTGATTGGAGGAAATAGGACCCTCCATGTCTAGCATATAGAAATCTGTTGGGAATACCTTATGATCAACCTGCACAAAAATATCTTCCAAAATTCCTTTCGGAAAGGCATTAGATCTATCAGTAAGTTATAAAACAACACCAGTTTCTTTTAATGGTCCTAGATTTAAAGATGCATAAACAGATGAAGGCATTATATTTATCGATGCATCTAGATCTAGCATAACTTTGTCAACATGTGTGTTGCCTATTTTACAAGGAATAGAAAAACTACCTAGATTATCACATTTGGGTGGTAGTTTACGCTGCACTACAGCTGATTCATTTGCTCCTAGATTTACTACCTCCTTCTTTTTAAGTTTTTGTTTCCTTTTAAGAGTACACAATTCTTTTAAAAACTTAGCTTAACGAGGCACTTGTTGAAGAGCATCTAACAGAGGAATATTTAATCCATATTTATGGAACGTATCAAAAATATCTCTATTTAGATCAATATTCTTAGATTCTACTAAAGCTTGAAGAAAATGAGCTACTGGCTTATAATCAGAGAAAGGAGGAAACTTACACTTAGATACCTCATCAAGATCAAGAAAGATCTTTTGGTCAATAATATGGTTCCTCCTTTCCGGTTGTGCTGATGCATGTGTCTCCTTCAGTAGACCCTCAACTTCCTTACCACTTTTCAAGGTAATTACACTAACATTCTCCCTCGGATTTGAAATTGTTTGGGAGGGTAGTTTGTTAGAATTTTGTGCTTCTAACCAGCTGACTGATGCTGCTAGTTGTCCCATCTGAGTCTTTAAATTCCTTATGCTAGCCTTGGTCTCCTATTGAAATTAAAAAGTGTTAGATGCAAGAGACTTTACTATGTCTTCTAGAGATGTACCTGAGTTTACAGTCTAGTCAAGTTGTTGTCTAGGAGGATACTGCTACCTGTATTGCTATTGCTAATAACCTTGATGGTTCTGAGGTGCACACTGATGTGCTTACTGATTTTCATAGCTGAAATTGGGGTGGTTCCTTCATCCTGGGTTGTAAGTGTTAGAGTATAGATTGTACTTCCTTTGAGGTTGTCCAAGAAAGTTACCCACTGCATTCACTTGCTCATTGAGGTCCTCTTGAAGGGTTGGACACATATCAGTTGAGTGTCCTTGTATTGAACATATCCCATAAGCTTTGACCTATTACACATTACCTACAGCAATTTGACGAACAAGAGAGGTTAAATCAGAAATCTTTTGTTCAAGGGCAGATACATTTACCTCATTGACACGTCTAAACTGATAATCAAGTCTGGTACTGAATTGTTGAGAATTGGTTGTCATATTTGCAATCAAGCTTTGTGCTGCTGTAGGGGTTTTATCAACTAGAGCTCATCCACTAACTGTATCTATCATACTCCTGTTTGTGGGTAGAAGACCTTCATAAAAGTATTGGATCAACAACTAGTCACTGATTTGATAATGAGGACAGCTGGCACATAATTTCTTAAAACGCTCCCAGTACTCATGTAGTGTCTCTCTATTATGCTGCCTGATACCACAGATCTTCTTTCGAATGGTGGCTGCTCTTGAGGCTGGAAAGTATTTCTCTAGGAATAGCCTCTTGATCTCACTCTAAATGCTAATACTCCCAGGGGGTAGATAATACTGCCAATCCTTGGTTGTATCCTTCAGTGAGAGCGGGAAGACTCTCAATTTGATTTGCTCTTCCGTTATCCCTGTGGGTTTCATACTTGTGCAGACAACATGTAGCTCTGTAAGATGTTTATGAGGATCTTAACCTGTAAGACCATGAAAAGTTGGTAAGAGATGAATCAAACCAAATTTCAATTCAAATGTAGTGGCTGCATCTAAAGTAAGAAAAGTAATGCAGAGAGGATGCTGATTTAAATCAGGAGCTGCTAGCTCCTCCAGTGTTTTTTCTCTATTGGTTAAAGCTGTCATCTATCCTCTTTCTACTTCTAATTCACTAGTTCTGAAGATGATGAAGGTTCTGTATTCAGTGTTAAAGGCTCTGGTTGAATTGGTCCTTTCTATTTGAGGTTGTAAGGTATGCTCACTATCTGTTTGGGCATTCAACAAAATCTTGAAATAAAATAAAATAAAAACAAAAAAAATTAAGTGAAAAATTAAAATTCTAGAAAAACAACTTAAGTAAAATTAAACCTAAAATCATAAAGTTGCCAGTCCCAGGCAACAGCGTCAAAATTTGGCGTGATCAAAACGATCACCCAAAATAAAAGTCTTATTTATCCCCTAAATATGACTAGAGTTATAGTAAAAGTATGGGTCGAATCCCACAAAGACTGGGTTATGATTCTTTTGATTCAAACTTAAGTTGTAAATTCTAAAACCTAAATCTTCTAAATGCAAAGGGAAATTTTCAATCAATTAAAAATAACTAAATTAAGAATGTAATTAAATAAGACGAAGTAAGCAATAGAGACAACAGTGATTGAAAGAAGACTTTAGTTTGCTAGACTCATCAACTCAACTGATTTCGTTATTCTAATTGTAATTGTGTGATTTACAAGAACACCAGCCTGATGCATTCCATATCTACTGTAACACATCCACCTATCATTCCTAATTAATTAAAAGAACCCTTATTAATTAATTCTATTTATTGAACAACCTAGAAGAAAGCTTAACTAGATTTAATCCAATAAAAGCAAAGCACCTAGAAGGTATAACTGAACCAAGCAAGATCCTCCAAACGTGAACCTTTAACCTGAGATTGTGAACTACTTTACAATAAACACTGTAAATTGTTACCAATACCTAGAATTCCCAACGTTTGCCTATTAGGTTTCTACATTAACAGTGAATTCCTTAATCTGATCTCTTAGTTGTGCACCTAATCAACCAAACAAGTAATTCTAAAATAAATTTAGTAATCCATATTCATCCTTTAAATCAATCACAAAAATCATTAAGAATGTAAAACCAATTTCATTAAATCATTGTCTAACTATATAAAATTTCTCTCAATCACATAGAAAATTAGCTACTCATGGCAAAAGTAAATAAAACAATAGTAAAGATGAAACTCATCAAGAAATCCATAAAGCTCTGGGAAGAAGATCTCCAATCTTGGCTCTGCTCTCCAAAGTTGCTTTAAATCCCTCTTGACAGCTCTCATTTCTCTCTTTGAAAAGCCCTTTAAATATGAAACCCTAAGCCAAGTCAAAAGGAGAGGACAAATTTATCTTTTTCCTCTAAAAAATAATTAAGTCGGCTAAGTGAAACTAGAGCCAATGCCACGGCGTCACGAATCCAGCACCGCAGCGCTCACTCTCTGACTTGATACATTGAAAGCTCTCCGGATTGATGCCGAGGCCTAAGGTCATTCGCCGCAGTGCTCAACCTCTGGAATTTGCTTCTTTTGAACTCGCAATACCACTGCAGCGCTGAAGAGTTATGCCTCAGTGCTCAGCTACTGGAATCACCGTCGCAGCGATCTCATATGGCGCCACAGCGCTCAGGCGATGCTTTCATACTTTTGTTGAATTATTCTGTTTTTCTCTGTTTTTGACTTAAATTACACAATCTCTCGGAAATCTCTTCTTTTCTGTAATACTAACATAAATTACATTATAAAGCCTTTAGAACGTATCAATTATTAAGAAAAGAGGTATTAAAATCAACCATAAAATCAACCTATCACCTTACCAGACCTGTCACCTCTCTTTTACCCTTCTTTTTCTACCATTGATCATTCTCCTGCTGCCTCTTTGCCCAATTCCATATAGAATCCAATTCCTTTATCACCTTCCTCACCTAATATTCCTGATAATGTTACCTTTTGTGCTCTTCTCTTGTCCAGTCCAACACAAAATTTTACTTCCTCTTTGTCATTTTCACATATTGTGATAAGTCTTAAACATCCTCTTCACCTACTGATGATCAGCCCTAATTCTTCATCTTAGAAGATTTGATCGAATCAGACAACCACNATTGTGATAAGTCTTAAACATCCTCTTCACCTACTGATGATCAGCCCTAATTCTTCATCTTAGAAGATTTGATCGAATCCGACAACCACCCACCTCTTTACAAGATTATCATTGTCAACTGACTTTTGCTAATTCTAATTCATATGCAACTCAGCCTTCCATAGTTTATCCCATACATAACTATCTTTCATGTGATCAGCTCTCTTCCTCTCATAAAGCATATTTTCTTTCTCTTTCCCTTACGCATGAACCTAAAAGTTATGATAAAATTATGATGTCTAAGTATTAGAGGGCATTGAAGGGAGTTAATAAGATTTGAATTAAAGGTTTTAGAGGCCATGGTACATGGACAATTACTTCTTTACCTCCTGGTAAGTCCACAATCTAGTACAAAAATGCCTTTAAGGTAAAATTAAAATTTGATGGTACAGTGAATAAGCATAAGGCCCGCTTGTTGGCTAAGGGCTATAAACAGATTGAAGGTTTCGATTAGCAAGAGATTTTTAGCCCCGCAGCTAAATTTACTACCGTTCAACTAATTTTAGCCTTGGTACCCATTGACAATTGGCATTTATTGCAAGTTGATGTTAACAATGTGTTTCTCTATAAAGATCTTGATAAGGAGATCTATATAGAGTTACCTCTAGGCTTCCAAGTTTAGGGGGAGTCCTCACCTAGCAGAAGAAAATTGGTTTGCAAGTTGCATATGTCACAACTCTGAACCTTATACAGGAAGCCCGAGGGTGATATATGAAAATATAATAAAATAAATTGAAAATCATATGATTGTCCATAAATTTAAACAGAAAACATAAATTATACAAAATATTCAAATTTCACAGCTAAAATCAAGATACATGACGCATGACAGTTTGCTGATCAAGAGACTCTTCGAAAGTCTCTACGTGAGCGTCGGAACATCCTCGCCTAATTTTTGACCTTTGGTACGTATGGAAGGAGAAGGGGTGAACAAACACAGCCCAATAGGAATTCATAACATACTCAAAACTATAACATTTTAATTGTAACACATAACTGGCACTCATTTGCTGATCTCGTTTACTAATTTACAAATCATGTTTTTCCCTTAAATCCTGCATCAGACAAGTCGAAATAAGGCCTAATACTAACATCACGCCTATTAGTGTTTCCCTAAAATCTTGTATCAAACAGGTCAAAATAAGGTCTAACACTAACATCACACCTATGAGTGCTTCCCTTAAATCCTATATCAAACAAGTCAAAATAAGGTCTAACACTAATGACTCAAATCAACTCATTTTTTGTATTCACACCGAATACATAACAAAACCGCAACAAATTCCCACTCATCCCCTAATACCATTTATTTTCATCAAATTTATCATTATTCACACATTTACGCCCAATCATGTTCAATCTATACCTAAAGTGATAAATTACAATGAAACTAACATGTGGATGCAATTAACATGTCAAAACCCCACATGGAAGCCTAATAACCAAGACCCATGGTCCTTTCACGCAAATCTCATAACTCAAATGTTTCAAATTACACACAAGCATTCCAACATCTAATTCACTACATCAATCACACAAGATACATGTATGGGTTTCCAATTAGCACACCCCTCTATCACTTTACAGAATTCCCAACCCATATTACCCAAATACAACAAAACCTAACCCCCCATTCACCATTTCCTCAATCAAAATGGAATATAGATGAGTACAAGTGAAATCCATACCTTGGATTTTTTATGATGCATGGATCCATCGACCTTTCTCTCTTCTCCCCTTTTCTTTCTGTCCTTCTCTCTTTCTCTTTTTCTCTTCCTTTCCTATGTCTCTGTCATCTAAAATGAAGAAGGTGGCTGGGGTTTTTATAAAATTTTAGAAAAAGGACACAGATGTCATTAAAACATCTTCAATTCTCATAACAACCCGTTTCCATGCCTAGGCGCCATTCATTCCATGCCTAGGCGCCAACTTTTTATCTCAAGTATGTCAAGTTTACCAGGTCCACGCCTAGGCGTGGAATCATTTCACGCCTAGGTGTGAACTCTCTTTCCGGCAAAACTAAGTTTCGAATTTGGAGAAGTCATCAACATAAAAGTTGTATCTTTTTCTCTTAGTTTTTCAATGCCACCTGCATCACCTTATTACGATAGCGGACGAAAAAGTTATGCTCAAATTACTAAGAGGTATTGTTGCAGAAAATTCAAATCAGTTTGTTGAATTGCTTTTCCATTTTCTTCGCATCTTGCCTTCTCTTTTGCTTGATTGGTTTTTCACTCAGATCCCCAACTTACATATCTTACATTAACATGTCAAATATTCATTTATATACCTTATTCAATTTCTCCAGGTATTATAGCATAAGTCTTTGTATGGCTTAAAAAAACCCTCTCGACAGTGGTACTTGGAATTTTCCTCTTCTCTTACTACCATTGGTTTTCAAAAGTCAAAATCTGATTATTCATTGTTCAAGATCAGATGAGCAAGGATTCATCACCTGGTTTATGTAGATGATATCCTCATAGGAAGTTCAAGTTTGGCTTTCGTTGAATCTGTCAAGCTATATTTGCACTGTTAATTTAAAATCAAGGATCTAGGATCCTTGAAATACTTCTTGGGTCTAGTGATTGCTCAATCAACAGCTGGAATTCATCTATGCCAAAGAAAATACAGCCTTGAGATTCTTGAAGATGTTAGGCTTCTTGATTGCAAACTAGTTAACACTCCTATAGAGGTTAACCATAAGCTATTACATTCTTCCACAGACTTGTTGGGTGTTATTACAAGCTACAGAAGACTGATTGGTAGGCTTATTTATTTAACAATCACAAGGCCTGACATCACATATGCTATTAACATCCTCAACCAAGTCATGGATAAACCATCTCAAATCCACTTACAAGCAGCTCATAGGATTTTGAAGTACATGAAAGACATGATTGGGCAAGGAATTTTCTTCTCTTCACAATCTCCTATGCATCTTAAGACCTTCAGTGATTTGGATCGGGCTGCTTGTCCAAAGACCAAAAAATCAATCATTAAATTTTGTGTCCTCATTGGTGATTCTTTGGTCAGTTGGAAGTTCAAAAAGCAAGCTACTGTCTCTCGATCATCAGCAGAATCAGAATGTCGAGCTTTAGCTCATACCAACTATGAAATTATTTGGATTCTACCCTTATTGAAAGATTTTAATACAAAACATTCACGGCCTAACCTATTCTATTTTGATAGTCAATCATCCATCTTACCAAAAATCTCATCTTTCATGAGAGGACAAAACACATAGAGCTAGATTGTCACTTTATTAAAGAAAAGGTGCTTGCTAGTATCATTACCCCAGTTCACATAGCTGTTGGGTTTGCTTGGGTTAAACATGGCATGTTCATGGTTCAATATGCATCATGGAAAGATTAAATAGCAAGCATTCAA
>JANLJB010028935.1:0-12619 GCA_026212285.1 Bursera cuneata | reverse complement strand
TTACATTGCATCCCAAGTTTGAATCATGGTCAAGGTACCCTCTTTGGATTTGTTGGGAGGGTTTGCAAAGGTCGGGTCGACACGCATGGTTCGGACCATGGGTGGAGCTTGGGCCGGATAGGCACACATGGCTCGGGCCATGGGTGGTGCACAAAGTGAATGGTGGTGATGATGCCGGAAATAGAACACCATCTTGCTCTCTTCCTTTGTATTTTGTTTTCAAATCACACAAATTCTCTAGTACGAAGTCATCTTTTCTAAGGAATTAAGAGTACTTAGACATTAGTGTTTGGTTATCTAACTTGTATGCTTAACATTGTAGATTCCTTAGAGTTAAAATTTTTGAAAATCAACCTAGGGCAAATTATGTAAGTATTGCTTCCATTTAACACTTTGTTCAACCATAGATTGTGTATTTTGGGTAAATAACAACAGTAGGTGTCCAAGGGGGAGCGTTATATGTTGTCTACCTCCCACTATAGCCATTTCATGCTTTATCACGACAATTGATATGAAATGATATGCATTTCAAACCAAATGAAGTGTTTTCTAACACCCTTCAAATCCAAATTCAGGCAGCCTTTTTACTCCACTAAAAATGCTTTTTTCAACACTACATTAAACATAAACATGCATGAAATTGACCCCAATCACCAATACCAAATGATACAAATCCGGATGCACCAAATGAGTGAGATTTAACTTAAAATACCAAATAAATAAAACATGAAATCTCCAAAATAATTACTAAAACAACCTTAAAATCAACCACAATATTCAAATTTAACTAACAATACTTCAACACAAATAACACATGTAAGTTATTTCTTGAGTGAGGTGAATTTGGGTTCAAACTAACAAATTTGTGTTATGTGAACAGTGATTTTCGAGAGCAAGTTTGGACACCAACTTGATTTGTTTCCACCAAGTAACACAAATACAAGTAAAAAAATACTTACTAGAATTAATGTCAAATGATACTTCAAGCATAAAGGAAATGAATCCACCAACTTAAAGCTAATCACGATCAATCCTAGGCTTGGAATGGATAAAGATTGATAAATAAGAGAAAAAACTCTCCCAAAACACACACAAGTGTTTAATTTCATTATGATTCATCAAAGTCCTTACAAAATATTACAAAAGAAAGCCTTATATACTAGGCTTATAAAATAGGTGGAAAAGACATAAAGGCCACCATTTACAAATGCTAAACAAAAGATTACAAAAGGTACATACAAATTACATCTAAAATAAGGCCTAATTTATCCTACGTTTGGGAGGCTTTCTAATTCAATCAATTTAGACTTAATTGAATTAGATGGCATACCAATATGTGTTAACATGGCTTTTACATAAATTAAAGCCTACTAATAATATTACATACATATAAGCCTTCAAAAACAACAAAATTAGCCTTAAATGACACAACACATAATGAAGGCAAGGTGGGCTGATTTCCAATTTGGGTTGGGCTTTCATTCTAGCCTAAAACTTCATTTTCTTGGACTTTGTGGGCTTCATGGTGGTCTTGTATGGGCTTAATAATATTGGAGCTTGCATGAGCTGAAATGAGGGGTGGTGGAAATGGATCAACAACCTTGCAAACAAAACATTACCACTAATCTCTTATGCACCTTACTTAGCAACACATGACCATATCTATGGCTTGATTTAATTTGATAAAAAGGGCGGTTCATGGCCATAAGTAGAAGTTTTGGCTTTAAAGTAAATTTCTACCAAGTTGTAGCATAATGATGTATCCGAATACTTGTTTCATAAAGCAATAATATTTGCCCTCTCCCTTTCTCTTTCTATTATATTCCTTATATTTTAGTTCTTTATATTTACATCCCTAACTTTATTTTGTTGGTTTTATATTTAAATTTGTAATAATTAGTATTAAATTTTCGATTATTTTGTTTTCTTGCTTGGTTAGGTCTCCTGTCAGGAAATTTTGAGTAAGGTGACTACCTCTTCATCAACAAATC
The DNA here is from genome assembly GCA_026212285.1 of Bursera cuneata. Lineage (NCBI taxonomy): Eukaryota > Viridiplantae > Streptophyta > Magnoliopsida > Sapindales > Burseraceae > Bursera > Bursera cuneata. Next base: position 10,628 of record JANLJB010028935.1, on the reverse strand, counting down.
CTTCTGAAGCATCTCACTGCTATAAAATTGAATAACTATAAGTTTATGTTGCGGTAAAAATAGTCATTAAGTCTACTTTTATCAATTTTCTAAGTTGGGCGTTAAAAATATGTATGCTTCAACTTAAAAGGGGACCGTTGAAACTTTATAAAGAATTTTTAGATTATCATAACCTCTACATATGATATATGAGCTTGTGATCTTCAAATATTATTGATATGATTTAAGGTGACCTTTAGTATTCCATTGGGTGAACTTTCCTTTATTTTATTTTATTTCTTTGAATTATAAAAATGTAATAGTTTCATTGATAAAAGAATATATAAAACCTTCACCATCTTTGTTTTTTTTTCAAAAAAGGTAAACATTCCAAAAAATAAATAAACATCTAATAAATAATAGAAATAATGTGTTGGAAGTGTTCGACGCATGATGTAATCCATTAGATTAATCATATTTTACTATAAAAAGTAAAAATTAAAAAAAATTGTTAAAACCTACACAATTTACCTACAAAAAGATCTATAAAAATCAGTTTCCAATATAATTATTTGTTTAAATTATATTTTTATGTAACTAAGTATTAACATTATTTTCAATTAACAACATAATTTATTTTAAAATTTTAAGTATAATTAATCATTTCTAAAAAAATATTATGCAAGAAAAGTGTGGAAAGTATTTTTGAAAAAAGATGTCGAAAATATCTTTGAAAAAAAGGTGTATGCAATATTTTTAAAAATTCATATAAATATGCCATTATACTATTAAGGATGAAAACAGTTACTATCGTCTATCAATACTTCAAACTTATGGATTAATATTTACTTTTCCGTCAATACTTCAAACTTATGGATTAATATTTAACTTCCACTAAACACAAAGAACTTGGATATCTTTCCCCCTATAAAAATATTTCATTTTCAATATTGTGCAGTAATACGAAGCTGGTAACCCATGCGCGAAAAGAAAGGATTAGCCAAACCAGAAATCTGGCTATGCCAAAACAAGAACTTACTAACAATATGCTTCAGTTACCGCAAAAGGGTATATTTACTTTATATAAAGTTGCAAAACATAGGCTTTAATTCATGTCATTCCTTAACTCCTCTACTGCTGCCCCTTTCTCAATCAAAGCACATCAAAATGGCAGCACCAATTTGTTAACTTTAGTATCAGATAGTCTTCTTCTCACCAAAATGCCAAGCCACTAAAATAATATTTCACGCTCGGCTATCCGACTCAGCCATAATTGCGTCAAGACACATTATAAACAGCTAACCAAACCTAATTTTTCATCAGTCCCCTTCCACCCTCCAAATATAAAAGAAAAAACAGAGCCTAGTCTAGCAATGCGATCTGAGAGATCTGCACCCAGTCAATTTTCTTTGTTGTCTTAAAAAGCCTCTATTATGTTTTTAAGATGAACATCTGCACTAAGCTCAATCTTATAAAATCTACCATAAATTCTCACCCCAATTCCAATCTTACCTGATACTCTCAACAGTGCATTCGACATTGACGGCCATGTAGGTTCTTCAGCTTTGTAAGTTCCTTCCTCCTCTTTCTTGCCTCAGCTGCAGCAATTGCATCCACTAGTTTCTTACTTGGGTAGTTGATTGCTTCTTGTTTCTTCTCTGGCCAAGCATTAATGATATGACTGGCTTTCGTTGAAATAACTTCAGTATTGCAACTATAATCTGAGCGCTGCACATTCTCATGTTTAACAATAAGTGTACCTCCAACAGAACATAGTGGGGCTTGTGTAAAAGTTGCTTCTCTAGGGAAAGATCCAGTTTTCTGACCACCTCCAATCGGAATAAATTCAACTGGAAAATCACTATGATCGTTGGTGGTCCTGGCTTCTGTTGAACCAGAAACTTCATTTTTAGCTTTCGTATGTAAGAGATTCTCAATATTTTTGATACGTTGTAATGATGAACTAGAATCATATCCATTATGCCTTGAAGTCTCATCCTGTACATTTTTTAGGTTGCCAGAATGCTGAGTATGGGATCCATTCCCATTATCAGGAAGAGTGACGAACCAAGGGCATGGAACAATATAAATAGGAGTCCTAGTTGCATTCAAATTTATGGGGTTTTCTTGATCCTGAGATGAATCAAGCTTATGAGCAGGTGGTGCTGGAAAATTTGGTGGAATAATAGCGGGGTTTTGTGGCCTATCTCCTGATTGAAGTGGATGCAAATTTTGAATAATGGAAGGCCAGCCAATTGGTGAAAAAGAATGGTGGTTGTACAAAACCAACGAACAGTTTGCAGAAGGAGAAATAGATATTTCAGCTTTGGCTGACTTAAGCTCTCCTGAGGATTCACCAACCTCAGAATTTATAGCTTTAGCCACCTGCAAAATGGGAGAGCATGTCATGTGGGCTATAACACATTTTTTAAGCTAAATAGTATATGAAGTCGAAAGACAGAGCTTCTTACCAGTGCCTTTAAATGTTTGTTTATGGTCTCCAAAGACTCGTATTCTTTAAAAGCCAACTCCTTTTCCTTCTCCAAAGCAAACGTTTGATAAGCCAATTTTGCAATTTCAGTGTGAATTCAAGTATAAGGATTACAGGATATAAAGGTAGCCAAAGGCCTAAAACTTGATAAAGAAGAAGTGTATATTATTTCATAATAATACCAGTCAAATGCCTTATTGGAAGACATTGATAATTTGTAAAAGGGAAGGATGGCCTACCCTCTTTAAACTCTCGTTCTCCCTTGCAAGGTCAGCAGCTTTTCTGGTTAAATCCTCGCACAAAGCCTGAATCAAAACCAAATAGGATGTGCTCAATAAGAGGTAGACATATAAATATGCAGAAATTTTGAAGAGGACAAATAACATCAGCTTCCTCATAGTTTTGATTAACATCATGTCACACATAGACCCTCGGGTTTAAAACGTTAAATGAACAAAACTAAAAATAGGAGGTATAGAATAAAATTCTTAACTATGTGGGTCTATTTCATATAAATTAAAATTACATGGAAGTAATATACATCATCCCTTATAATTACTCAAAACTATGACTCTTGGCCTTCAACAAGAAATAGTGATCAACGTAGTTAAGAATTTTTTTCTTGACTATGAAAACTTTTTCTTGACTAAGCCCAAAATTAATATATTACATTAATAAAAATCACTTAACTTAAAACACTAAAATTATGGATTTATGTATATATAACTGTGATTTAAGTCCAGGGGACTCGTGCAAAGGCCTCCCTCCACATGGAACATTTAAACCTCAAGCTATATCCCGCAGGTGTGGCTTCAAAGAATTGGAGCCAATGAGGGTCAAACTTTGGACAAAATGATTCTTAAGCATTAAGACCAAGTGACTTTAACACTGGGCCAACCCCTTCGAGTTAAAATTTTGGATTACTATTGATGACACCACTTATGGTTTCAAAATATCAACAGCAGCCCCTATTGTTCGAGTCTCCTATTATTAATTCAATTCATGGTGCCATTGCATATTACATAAAGCTTATCCAAATCCTCAAGAATCCCAAATGAAAAATGTGGAGATCACCCTGACACTTCCTTGTGGCTCCACCATAATAGAAAAACCCCCATATGGACACTCAGCCAGCCCTAACCAAAAGATAAAGAAGGCCTATACCAACTCACACTGCCAACCCATCTTTCTATTTCATTAACCGTGTAGACAATGAAACAAAGACATTTCAAAAGCTTAAGTTACATAGAAGTGCACAGAGAGCTCCTCCTACCTCACTCATTGTTGTAATTTAAGAATACAATGCAAAGTCTTGGTCACTCAGTCAACACTAAGGATTATATCTCTAGTATAAACAATTGACATTAGCAAAGAACAAGCAAACCTCATTGTTTAAACTCTTGGAGTAAGCAGACCAGGCCAACAGCTCAAAGAATGAAAGAATTGTGAATTAATCAGAGTTTTTCAGTCAATGGTGTCTCATCCTTTAGAGTTCTTACTTTGCTAGCAATTGGGTTGATTTAACTATTATTTTAGTTGTATTGCTGTGTTTTCAATAGAGTGGGAATTACCATTAATACTTGGCTTGCTTTTGTGTTTGTTTGGGAACCAAAATGAAGGAAATGTCTAGAGTTTAGCAGTATTAGAACACCATAATACTCTTACAACCAAAACTAACAGGAAACTTTAATAGCAGGTTATCTCTATGAAGATCTTTCATTGGTTTTAGCCCAAAGCTTGGGTAATATTTTCTCTATTTATATTTTATCCACCTTGAAGTTATGGAGTCAATGGCCTCTTCAAAATTTTAAAATTGGCAAGTATTTCTCAATTCACAGCAACAAAAATATACTGAACTTCTATATGATAATTATTGTTCTTAAACAGGTCCACAATATGTAGAAATTTTCTGGGATGTCATGTATGGATATACCTTAAATATGATAAATCTACTGATATTCCAAAAAGAAAATGACAACATGTACACAGCTAAAATGTAGAACTCAATAATCAATTTAACAAGGACTCACATGTATCTAGCACATGTGCAAATTTTAGTATCACACCTGTCCAATTCTAAGATTTTGGACTAAGTGAGACAACTAAATCTCCTATGTAAAGTTAAAAATGAAAATTTGTCCTCTAAAAGAAGAAATACTGAATGAAGTGATTGAAAATTATGAGAATTTGCTATTGCCTTCTGAGGAAGACACTTATAATAAATTTGATCTAAAAATTAAGTCGCTTATCCCCATATAACTAATAATAAATTTAATCTAAAAATTTAGTCGCTTATCCCCATATAAGGTTATTAATTAATGGAAATTGATTAAAGTAACATATACATTCTTTCATCATAATAAGGGTAGTACAAACAGAGTAAGCTCAACAGGAAGAGAAAAGATACTTGAAGTGAATAAAGTTGTTCCCCAGAAGTTTGTCTCAAACATTAATTTAAACTAACTCAAATCCCTAGGGAAGGAGAGAACAAAACAAATGTGAATTTCTTAAGGAAATCTATAACCCCGACAGTATCAGATATCTAGATCTTAACATGATGTTATTCACCAAGAATATTGACAATGAGAAAAACAGCCCACCTGTCTGCGACGAATTGTCTGCCTGGCTGATTCTCTGTTTGCTAATATCCTACGTATTCTCCGCTCCTCCTTTTCAGCCTGATTGGCTTAACTTTAGCTATAGAGCACTAAACGACAAAAGATAATAGGGAGAAAGTTAGATGTTTTAAGTACCTCAGTTAAATTTTGTCTTGACCTGCCAACACTGATAGATGTGTATCGTGGGCCACACATAGAATTCGGTTCGGCATCTTGCTCAGCTTTTTCTGGTTTTATTATTACATCGCTACTCATTGTTTCATCCCGATGCTGATCCAATACTGCTTGATCCTGCTATAAACAAAAATATTGCTCAAGTCCTGCACAAAATAATGTGACTTGGTGACAGACCGCTATAGAATTTCAACTAAGACATACTAGTTGAGTTAACCAAATTCACATTTCTTTTGGAATTATCACTCTTGATATTTAGTAAAAAAGCTATAACGACAAAACATGATTAGGAAAGTGTAAGAAAGAAAGATGGATATTAAAAGTTGTCATAATGAAGCACTCAAGACTTACTATAGCTTTGATCTTCTATCATCAAGAAATGAACAAATCTAGATTCCAGTTTAACATATATAAACACCAAGAACAAGCTATGTAGATTAATTAAAAGGTAAAGAACACATAAGTTACGGACTAGGAGGCTCTAAGCTCTATATCCCAGAATTTATTTGCTTTAGGTAATTCCTTCACATAGCGGATTCTTCAAATTAAGTAATATAATAAAATTTTGATTTCATTTGCTGATCAAGCTCTCTGTACACCCTCTGTTGCTTTAAATTAATAAGCTCTTATACATGAAAGTAAGAATTGATTTCTTTGCATCACGATGTATCTAAAACATTGATTTCGACAATCACTGATAAGAAATTACGATATTTCTATTTTCACCTAAACTTCCTCTTGATTATAACTACAATAGGGAACTATACGTAAAGTCTTTTATCACTTAAAGTTAAAAATATGGGACAATTTTATACCACATTAATTGTAAAACCAAGAACTACGTATCAGTCACATTATGTAACACACTTACCAATCATACTGACCACATGAGCACATCATAACAGCATAAAATGGTACACATGGCAAACACATATTGCCTCGTTGTGCGGATGAAAAGGAAGGACTGTTATCCGCTAAAATCTATCCTTTTCTAAACATCTATTGAAGTGGGTATTATCATAAAAAAATTTGCAGAAAACGGAGCAATTTTCTACTGTACGAGTAGGTCTTTCAATCTCAAGGCAAGGCAACCATTTAAGGTAAATACCATAATCCCTCAAATTGGATATCGAGAGGTTTAGAAGAATTGATTGCAAGCCATGGCATACTTTCATGGTATTTGTGTTTCCATTCCATTTTATTATCCAGTTTACTATAACTGGAAGCAAACACATTTTTCCTTCATAATTTTCAAATATTTACAAACGACACTCTTTTTCCTTTTCAAGAAACCATTTCAGAATCATTGAACAAAAATTATTATTAGCGTTTTCTAAAAATAGAATTCTTGAGGAACATAAACAATACTAAATGGTCACCTAATTTAAAAAATTTTGACTTACCAATTTGGAGCAAACCAAAAGCAACAACTCACTTCACAGAACAGAAAACCTAAATATTATCAAACAACTCACTTCAAGCCATAAAATATATTTAAATAACCAAAAGTAAAATAAATATGTAAAGAAAAACAATTAATAAATGAATTACTAACAGGATTAATATTCCAACTAATAATAATAATAATTACGAAAAAAAAAAAACTAACATCCGCCAGATCAGAACAAGGTGGCAACGGGTCAACAGGGGTCAAGTTCATCCCTGAGTGACCGGGTGGCGACTGTGACTCGCTCTTGACTCGCTTCCGGACTCGTTTCCCTTTGCATCCCCAATTCGTTGCCGTTTCAGCGGCGCCAGTTTCTCTCATAGCAGCTAAATGAGCCAAATCCGCCAACGCCTCCGCCGCCTCCAGCTCCATCTCCACCATCCGATCCTCCGCAATCTCCGCCGCAACAATCGGGAAAGACGTTAACGAGGTCCTAACCGAACAGCTATCCAAATCCATTGCTTCAATAAACAAGCAGAGAAAAAAACAAAAAAATAAAATCAGAAAATTAGAAAATTAGAAAATTTTATCTCTGCTTCAAAGACAGGTTTGTTCTACTACCGCTACTGGTTTGCTAGCTAGCACACAGATTGTAATTGATTGCCACGTGTCTTGCCAACTCATTACCAGACATATATGCTAACTCACACCCATGTATCTCTGCACGCCACGTATCCGGTACTGCCACGTAAGAAATAGACACGCGCGACTCTCTCGCGTATCGTGGCAGGGGGTGGGGGTTTCAATTGGGGGAACATAACTGTCTACGTGGTCGTTCCATTGTGAAACACGTAAGGGTTTTTGATTGTGGGCTTTTGCTTTTTCTCATTTTCCAGTTTCACAAGGCTTCGGTTTCGTTTGCCTGGGTTTATTATGCTATACCATGTTATACGTGGGAGTCGGAGGACCAGACCAGACGACACGTGAATTTCTGTCGTTTTATATATTAAAATATAATTACTATTATTGAATTGGCCTCGTTTATTTTACCTCGTTGACCTTTCATTTAATCAATTACAAAATATGCTTTCGTTCAGCTAAGCTGCTTAATCGAGTTATGGTCGGTCAAGTGTTACTAGACAAAACTTGATAATCTTTCAAGTCTCGTCTGGTTCAGAAACTTAAAAGGATATTTTTAATTTTTTAAAATTGAATTTAATATAATTAATCTCCGCTTTATTAAATCGAGGATGGGATAAAGATTCTCCAAAACAAAAATTTTATCCCCATCCCCACCCCCAGCCTGACTTGCATGGAACAATTTCATCAAATAATTAAAATTCATACTAGCTATCAATAAATATTATTGTCTATTGTCTTAATGGTTAATTTATTCTTTATTAATTGGTTTCCAAAACTTTACACAGAGCAAATAAATTTTGAAAAATTTGGCGAACAATTATATATATTAGTAAAGACAAAATTTTAATATATTGGAATATTATTTAGTAATTTAACAAAAGAGAGGGATTTAGTTCTTTTTGTTCTTGTCTCTTGCACGTCTTTCACAAGCCAAACTTTTGTTTAATATATTAAAAATTGAGAAAATTATAAAGTTATAAAATTAATTTATTATTGACTTTAACTGTTGTGTGTTTTCATGTTTTTTATTTTAAAAATAAAATAAACAGTTTTCTAGTTTAGTTTGGATTAGTTTGGTGTTGTGTATTCTTTATTTGATATAGTATGTGATTACATTGATAAAAAGTAGAAGACAAGAAATCATGTAGCTAACAATATGCATGGAAAATCTTCCTAATCTCATATTCTTTTGGAAGACAAATGAGTTTGGGGATAAAACCTATATAGGATTAGAACTTAAAAATACAAATGGGTTTGGGATGGGTTAAATTCTTTTTGGGCTTGACATGTTCAGAAATCCTATATAAGTGGGTTGGGTTAATTTTTGAGCCAATGGAATCCTAGAAAGGAAGGGAAAAATCTTCCGCATGGCTCTTATAGGCTGGGCCACACACGTGCTACAATGGCAATTACAATGGGAAGCAAGGCTGTAAGGCGGAGTGAATCCAGAAAGATTGCCTCAGTTCGGATTGTTCTCTGCAACTCGGGGACATGAAGTTGGAATTATTAGTAATCGCGGATCAGCATGCCGCAGTGAATATGTACCCGGGCCTTATACACACCGCCCGTCACACCCTGGGAATAGGTTTCGCCCGAAGCATCCGACCAATGATCACCCATGACTTCTGTGAACCACTAGTGCCACAAAGGCTTTTGGTGGTCTTATTGGTGCATACCATGGTAGGGTCTTCGACTAGGGTGAAGTTGTAACAAGGTAGCCGTAGGGGAACCTATGGCTGGATTAAATCCTTCGTGATGGAAATGCCCTCTTCCCCCAACCAACTAAAAGGGCTAGCTTGCTTCCCACTGGCGGCAAGCGGGCAAAGGGTTGCCGTAGGTGAGGTAACTGGGGGCGAGTCACAAAATCCAATAGTTTCATTTTCCTTCTTGTTCAGCAATCGAAAATCAAGACAAACCGGGCACTACAGTGAGACGTGAAAACACCTGATCCCATTCTAACCTCGATCTGTGGAATAATCTTGCACCATATGTACTAAGAATGTTTGGGAGACATGGTCCAAGCTCGGTGAAGAAATGAAAATTTCTAATTGCATAGGAATAGGAATAGAAGAGGAGTGCTGTTATGCATAACTTTATTAGAATGAAAAAGAACAATTTTCTTTTCGGTATGCCACTCTGCGAGCAGAGCGAATGGCATAAATCAACATAAATATATGAGAAGAAGCCTTTTGTAGTTAGGTTCATCCGGTTCTTTTGTTTCTTAAAGATAAAAGATACAGAACGGGACAAATCACTAAGTTCCTTCCCTTTCTTTTATTTGTTTAGTAAATAAGTAGAAGTAGAAGGGTTACTTGACATGATTCTCAGTTAACTTCACTTCAAAGATTGAAGAAAACAAGCACAAAGATGAACAAAGAAATTTGAGAAGAGAAAAGAAACGTTACTGAAGTTTTTGGGATGAAATACACGCACAACAATAGATAAGATAACAAAGAATACTCTCAAGCCTAAAGGAATGATTCCACCAACTTGAGTTTGATCACCACCAAACCAACATAGTTTGAATAAAGATCTCATACACTTTGAGAGAAAACTCTCCTAGAACGATGTTCTAATTTCTTTAATATTCAACAACTGAATTACATGAATTGAAAGCACATATTTATACAAAAACAGTCTTGCTCGAGCAGGTATCATGCAGTTGTTAAGCAAAATCAAGCAGAAAGCAAACTACAACTCAGAAACCCTTTCTGCTCATTCTAGTATGATGGACGTATTATGGTCGCTCGAGCGAAAATGGGCAGTAAGCAATTTCAATGATTTCTGTCCATTTTTGTATGCTGTCTTATTTGAGCGAGAGGTCTAAAAAGCTTGTTGTCCATTCTTGTTTGATGTTGCTCGAGCGAGAGGTGAGCGAGTGATCCAAATCCGCAAGCCTTGTCTCAAGCTCCAACAAATTCAAGTCCAAGCATGCCTCTCCTTCAAATCTAAATAAGTCACTTGAACTCCAACTCAACCTTGGGATGCACTATAATCCGTCTAAACCCTAATTAGTCGGATTGTATCGCCTCCCGAGAAGTTGAGTTCTATGTTGATTTTAAGTTAATTTTATTATATTTGTGTTGTTTTAGTTGTATTTTGATTAAAATGTATGTAGGAGCACTTTTTGTAACCTTAGGCTTAAATTTGCCCCTTTCTTGCCTTAGCCAAATTTGGCAAAATTCGGCCAAGGCAGTGAGCCCAGCGCCCCGGTACCCACTTCCATCGTCGTGGCGCCTAAAGAAGCCCAAAATTTGCTCGCAAGTCAGAAAGTCGACGCCCTGACGCCAAAAGCTAGCCACGCCCCGACGCCCCAAGTCAGAAAGTCGGTGCCCCG
>JANLJB010028934.1:0-12618 GCA_026212285.1 Bursera cuneata | reverse complement strand
CTCATGCAGTTCAGTGGTCATGTTAAATCCTTTGGTACCCTTGGCTTTTCATCTGCCCTTTCTTTTTGTCGGAGCTGGATGTTACGTTGTGCAAATATTAAAAACAAATAAATAAAAAACACACACACACACACACAAAAAATCACAGATGTAATTGTTTTGCAAAAAAAATTAAATATTAAAAGGCAAATTTAAAGTAAATATTAAACTTCAGTATAAATATTACCTTATGGATTTGAAGATTGACCAACAGATGTTATCTCTCCTCCTTCATGTATTTGACCATTAAATGATAGTGCAACCTTTGCGACCATTCCAGCTCTGACCTTTCTTTTTGCTAGAGCTGGATGTGATGCTGTGAAAATATTAACAAATCAAAACAAAACAGAAAACACGAAAGTCACTAACACATATATTTGTTTTGCAAACAATTTTAAATATTAAAAGGAAAATTTAGAAGTAATTATTAAACTTCAAGAAAAATATTACCTTCTGGATTTGAAAATTGACCAACATATACTATATCTCCTCCTTCATGTACTTGACTATTAAAGAACAGTGCAAACGTTGCGACTGGGTCTTGCTCTATGAGAAAATAGGATGACCCTTTTTTTACTCTTCCTTGCCCTTTTCATAACTATCATAAAATAGGTTAATAAATAAATTGACATTTAAACAAATAAAATTCTTGTTTTTGACGTACTTTTATTAGCTCCTAAAATTATAAGATCAAGTTTACCAAGACTGAGCTCCAACTAAAACCTATTAACAAAAAAGCTTCGGCACATAGTCCGAGATTTCATCGCTAAAAGTCTTCTCCAATATTTTTTTTTTTATTTTTATTTTTTATGTATTAGGTTTTCTGTTATTGACTAATCTTGTGTCAAAATAGATTGATTAATTGTATTTGTTGGACTATAAATTGTAATATCTCTTAAATGTGTTGGATAAGAAGAATTTGAGAAAAAGGTATCAAGTCTGGATAAAAAAAGAAGTAAGAATTTCAATTCTGCAAAATCTTGCTTGCCTACCACTTAAGCGAAACTAGACAGAGAGTTTGAAAATTATTTAGAATGTTGTTTTCTTCTTTGGCTGATCTCGTTTACTTACCGCTTGACCCATGCTCGAGCGAGATCTTTCTGCACTATCTAAATTTTACGTTTTTTAGATTTCAAATTAATCTCTCATTTACACACAATAGACTCGAGATCCAACCTTAATTTTTTTTAGAGAATTTAAAGAGAGGTACGGGTGTTTGGATCCTTGAGATAATTGATGAGAAATTCCTTTATCTCATTAGATCTCGAAGATTGATTATATGTTTTCTCACTCTAGAATCATCTTTCATCCAAACACTTTCTTAAGAGCTTTTAGAAGCTAAATGTGTTTTTACTCTTTTTAGAAATTGTGAGCCAAACACTATTAACATCTGAATTTGAGATTTGCTTCGTTCTTCAACCCAACCATTTATCAGCTAAACAATTTAGGATCAAGATTCTTGCTTTGTTTTTCTTCTCTCTAGTTATCATCCAAACACCATATGAAAACATTCAATTTGAGAGATTATCATGATTGATGGGTGTCATATTCTTTAAGGGGTTTTGTGAGCTAAACATGAGTGAGATCTAGCTTATAAAGCTATGTATTTCTTTCCATTCAGCTAAACACCAATAGATCTAGATGTTCTAGATACAATCCATGCATCAAAGTTCTGAGGGTGTGGTCTTAGCTTGGAGTTCCAATTGAGGTGGAGGACGAGTTCTTTTGAGAATCCTTGTGGGAAGACGTTTGGATCAGAGGCTATCTAGAGAGTTTTTCAGATTATACAAATGGGGTGTCAGAGTCGACGAAGGTTTTGTTTGATATTGAACCATAGTTTGCAAGCCTACTTTTTTAAGTGGATTTATATATGGTGACGACCTGTAGCCGAAAGCTTTTTCCTCATGAAAAGGTTTCCCTTTGTTATCATTCCTAGTTTTCTTTATTTTTTAGCTCAATTATCATGATTTATGTGTTGATTGGGATTGATTTTATCTGTTAGCTAGTTAATTATCTTTAACGTGTTTTAGATAATCAGTTAATTTTTAATTTTGCACTTGTTACACATATTCACCCCTTCTAGGTATTGTTGGGTCTTGACTAGATTTCTCAATTGGTATCAAAGCCTAACATTGATGTTTAACCCATTGTTTCATGTTAATGGATACGAGTCAGTCATTATGTATACCTTATTAAAGCCTCATTTCTTTAATATAGTAACTATGCCTATTGGAAGATTCAAATGAGAGCTTTTCCCAAGTCCCTTGATGAATGAGTCTGGATGTGATGTGAAAAGGGTTGATTTACTCCCAAAAGCGCGGTCGATGGAGTGGTTAAACCCAATGATATTAGTTTGTGAACTAAGGATGAATTAGTAGGGTGTAATTGGAATAGTGAGGGTGTACATACTATCTTTATGGCTATTTCAGTTGAGGAATTTAAGAGAGTGTCTATGTATGAAACTACTTAAAAAGCTTGAAATACTGTTGAAACAACCCATGAGGGAACTAAGATAGTTAAGAATTTTAAGCTTCAAATGTTGACCAGTAGGTTTGAAGAGATTAGGATGAAAGATGATGGAACTTTTGATGATTCTATATCAACTTGAATAACATAGTTAACTCAAGCTTCAACCTAGGTGAGAGAATTCCTATAACTAGAATTGTGAGAAAAGTCATTAGATCTCTCCCAGAAAGATTTAGACCTAAAATTACTACTATAAAAGAGAGCAAACTCAGATATTGTTAAAATAAAATTGAAAACTATCAAGCAAGAGAAATGTTACGAGGAAATTCAAGAAATTCTTCAAAAGTAAAAATAGAAATTCAAGGCATTTCAAGGGTATCTCGACTTTAAATAGGAAGAAGAGAAATGTTTCTAGGGATGCTAAGAAGAATAAATCTAAGGAGTTTAGATGTCATAAATGTCAAGTGTAGGGACGTTTTAAAGATGAGTGTCCTAATCTAAAAAAGCCTAAGTCTAGTGAGGATAGTGAAGATTCTTCTTCATAGGAGAAGGTGAACTAGATGGCCTTAATTTCCCACGCTGGAAGTGTTAAGAATTCTGAGGTTACGAGTGAAAAATCATCTGAAGAATAAGACTTATCAAAGAATGAGTCTGATGTTGATGGTCTTCAAGAGGCCTATGATGAGCTTTATAAGAAATTTTTGAAATTGACAAAGATTAACAAGTTGACATTTAAGAAGCTTAATGAAGCTGAACTGAAAAAGGAAAGTCTGAGTGTCAAAGTGATTAATCAATACATATGGAAGAGAAAATAGTAAGCATCTTCTAAAAATGGATTGCCATTTACCACAAGACTAATAATAGATATGCATATAAAATTTATATATAAACTTTGGTGTATATATATAATAAATAGAGGAAAGAAAGATTTATGTCACAATTAAGAGTTAAGTGACAAACTCAGGTTGTAGGGACAACCAAAAGGCTAAATTAACAATATTAGAAAGAAGAAAATAAATAAAAGGCAAAGAAGATATATGGTAAACTTGTAGAAGCTCATTGGCGAGGTTTAAAGAAATAAGTCCAGCACTGCAACCTATCCCACCTAGATTATATCTCAAAATGTTCCCTCTAAGCTTGTAGTGGTTCACAACCATGGCAGATAAAGATGGAGGTGGATTGAATAAACTACTATTCACCACAAGAATACCTATATTGTAGGCCTCACCCCAATTTTGGCCAAAAGCTCATTGATTGCTCCAATTTTTGGGAGCTGAAAGTAAATATCCCATTTCATAAATGCATTTTTGAACCTGCGTTTGCCTGAATGGATGTAAGATAAACAGAGCAATAATATCAATAAAAAACAAATTTGGATAGCTTCAAAATTTGGTATTGAAAATTTATAACCTACTAAAACTCTCTTAAAATTTGTCCCTTTCCAAATTTTGATTGTGGAACCAGGGTGGTGCGAATTCTAATAAATGTGCTTATGATTGTGACCTTCACATTAATGATTAATTAGGCAGTAGATGAATGATTTTTAATAAAATATTAATGTTATATATGTCATGTCATTTATGTTATCCATCCTTATCATAATTAGGTTTAGGCTTTACCGAAATTAATGTAAGAATCCAAGCATTCAAATTGGTGAATCATCTTCAAGTTGGTAGAGAAATTTTTATGCTTGAAGCTTTATCTTGTCTCTATCCCAACATATCCATGTAATTGTATTTTTACCTTGAAATCTCTTTTGGCCGAAACTTAAAGGTTGTTTATCCCCTACCTGAATCTGGTTGGTAATTTTTGCATGAGTTTGAGATGAAAATGTCCATCTAACATGAACTACTTAATGATCTCTAAGGGTTATTCTGGTTGTCCGATTCTAAACATGGGAAGATCTTGAAGTTGTAGTGTTTGTTCTTGTTGATTGGGATCAAGTTGTTTCCAGGCCTCAGTGGTTAGCAATGTTTCTTTGCTTACTGGATCTTCATCAGTCTTGTGAACTTCTTCATTGACAATATTTTCCAAGTTCAAAGTCGTCAAGTAGGACAACATATTCTATTGCCATCTCTTGAAGTCAAGCTTTTGAATTTTTTCAGCCTTTTCAATTAGATTGTTGGACATAATAATCAACAACATGAATAATATGAATAAATTAATAATTTGAACCATATTTGTATTTGAACCATAGTCATAGATATTAAATGCCTCTTCAGGTGTTTTTATAAAATAATATAAATCTTAAGTTTGAATATAAATTAATTAAAATTAAAATTAAACCTTTTATAAACCGTTGCAACTTTATATTTATAATTTGCCCAAACCCAAGGCCGTAAGACCCACTCTTTTGCTATATATATAAAATATTAGTCAAGCCAAGCCAAAGCCAAGCCCAAATGAAAGCCCTTTAATCAAGTAAAGACACAAGAGATACGAAGCTATATAAGGAATCATTAAATGGCTTTCCTTTAATCAATTAAAGACAAGGCATACAAGCTAAATAAGGTGTCATTAAATGGCTTTCACATTATTACTAACAATTAGCACATTTTGATTGACTGTATCCAAACCACTACTTTCTCTGTATTGGATCATATTCTTCTTTTCTGATTAGAAATTTCAAAGAATTGCCTTGATCACTAAGAGATTCAAAGTTCTTCTTTCTAGCTTCTTTTCAGGAATCTTTTCTTAAGATATTTAGGATAATCTCTTGCAAGATTATCTATTTTCTTCTTGTTTCTTTCATCGAAATGGTCAATTGATTCTTCATCTTTTTTAGAAAAAAAAAAAAACTTTTTTTTTTCCTTCTTCTGTGGCTTTAGGTTCATTTCTTAAATTTGTAATGAACCAATGAACTCATCCACCCTCATTCTGTCAATGTCCTTGCTTTCTTCGATTATAATGACCTTTGCTTAAAATCTCTCAGGTAATGATCTTAGAATCTTGCCAACAAATTTTGAATTATAATATTTTTCTCCAAGAAGAGATTATCAATTTGCAATTTCACAGCTTAGCAAAAGCTACCTTTTAACAGAAGTGTTATTAAAGTGGCACATGAAAAATAAATCTTAACAATAGAGGAAGAAGAAAGGGAAAGACCACAAAATTTATTGATCAAGGTCGACATTTATACAATCAAAATGTAACTGAAAAATCTTAACAAAATACATAAAAATCTGACAAATCAAAACAAATCAAAATAAAAGTGGAAAATAAAACCTTTTTCCTATTTTCAACATTTCTCTTATTCTTTTGCAATTTTCAATTCAACAGTTGTTCTATTACACAGCTTAGTAAACCAGCATGCAGCATCGAAGACATAAATCTGATACTCTTCCTTGCATCAGTTGTTGCAGATGCCTAGTTTCTTTCTTAAAAATTTAAATCTTGTCTTGGACATTGCCTTGGTCAAAATATATATATGCAATTTGGTCTTCTATTTTGCAATGAAGCAGAAACACTTTTCCTTCTTTTTGTACTTCTCTTGAAAAATAAAACTTAATTTTAAAGTGTTTTGTCTTTTCACAAAAGATGGGATTGTTAGATATGGAGATTGCCACTTGGTTATCAACAAAAATATTTGTGCTTTCTTCCTGCTTCATACTTAGATCTACCAACACTTTCTTGAACCACAGAGCTTGGTTAATAGCAACCACATATTCAGATTCAGTAGTGCTTTGTGCAACAATATCCTATTTCTTTGAACACTAGAAGAACATGCCTGATCCAATACTGAAACAAAACCCAGTTGTACTTCTCATATCGTCTACGAAACCTACCTAATCACTATCAGAAAAATAATGTAATTGAAAATCTTGATAGTAAGAGAACTTGATACCATAATTCACTGTGCCATTTATGTATCTCACTACCCTTTTAGCTACTTGAAAATGTAGGTCGCTTGTACAATGCATCGTGAAAGTAACCTTACATCAAACATTATATCAGGTCTGGTTACTGTGAGATACATCAAACACCCAATCAAGCTTCTGTAAAGACCTTCATAAACCTTTTCAGGACCATCATCTTTGCTAAATTTCTCATTTGGATTCATAGGAGTATTTGTGGGTTTGCAGTCCTTCATATGAAATTTTTTGAGAATCTCTTTTGCATACTTGTTTGACAAATAAATACTTCATTCAATTTCTGCCTCACCTCCATTCCAAGAAAATAAGACATCATTCCCAAATTAGTCATTTCAAAGACCTTTAACATTTTAACTTTAAACTCCTTTATAAGCTCCTCATTACTTCGTTTCACAAGTAAATCATCAACATAAACAAATATAACTATTAATTTGGAAAGCACCTTTTTCACGTACAAAGTAGGTTCATTGAGGCTTTTTATAAAGTCTAGACTTCACATATGATTATCAATTCTGCTATATCAGGCCCTTGGAGTCTGTTTAAGACCATATAAGGCTTTATTTAGTAGATACACCTTATCTTTATGTCCTTTTACTGAAAAACCTTATGGTTGCTCCCCATATATATCTTCCTATAGGGAGTAATTAAGAAAAGCTGATTTAACATCTAATTGATATACTTTCCATCCCTGCAATTGTTAACAAATACATGATTGTATCTAACCTTGCAACTAGTGCAATGGTTTCAGAGAAGTTTATGCCGAATACTTGAGCATAATCCCTTTTTCAATATCTATGCATAAGAGAAATTCTCCAAATTTTGAAATTTCAGAAAAATTAAATGCGATATGATTGGTTTGTCTACTTCTTCTTCTACCAACAATGCATAGATGAAAGCTCAGCTACATTGACAAAAGGAACTCAAACAAGAACTTGGGCAACAATAAAGTGTGGAAAATATAGTTGCAATGAAGTTAAATTTGAAGAAAAATAAAGCAACAACATAAATTCTTTAACAAATGCAAAGAACTCAATAAGATAGGAATTGATAAAAGTTAATAAAGATGGACTAACAGTAAAGATTGTAAACCATGTAGTGAAAAATCAACCACAAGGTTATAGATCGGAAATTGATAAATTGTTTTAGTTGGCTAGTTGATTTGTCTGGTTAGTAAAATAGAGATCCTTACAAAAATTACCCAAATTAGGAGACTTTGTTAAAATTTGATCAACTTTTTTAAAATTTAGACGTTATAATCCATCGAGAGCTCGATATTGTCCATTGAACATAGTCGCATAGTATCTAACACTCAATGGACACCATCGATCGTGTATGTTATTGAGAAAATTTCATGAGAACTGCTGATGATGTGGCTCATATGTCATACATATGTGGAAGGTGGCTAGTTGTTGTAAGTTACGGTATTGTAGGGATACTTTTGGAGTAAGAGTATATTATATAAACCCATTGATGTAACCCTAATTAAATAGTAAATTATACTTGACCATCGCAGTGGACATAGGTTTCAAACCAAACCACTATAATTCTATGTGTTTCTCTTCTCTTTTCTCCTTTGATTCTCATTAATTGTACAAGAAGAAATAAAATTTTTAAAAATGGGTCAAAAATAAAAAACCTCCTTTAATTTTAGTCTATTTTTATAATTTTTTTCAATAAAATATTCAGTACTTGGCTCAAGAAAAGTAGAATGGGGGAAATGTGTAGGAACATAAATTAAAATGTCTTGCTTTTAATTTGTAATGGATTATGTAATACTGTTATCATTTTGTTTCAATGAGCCCAAAATCTGTAATCAAGCCCATAGCCCATGGTATAAGTGGAACGAAGAGTTATGATAATGAGAAGAAGAAGAAAGTTGCAGAAGAAGGAACCATTGAAGAAGAGAAAGTTGTTGGAGAAGATGACGACAGTGCTTATGGAATATTTTCTTATAATTGTTCCCACCAAATTGTAGCCTCCAGCTCAGCGATCCTAGTAAAATAACAACTTTTCCTGCCTAGTTTCTGCCTACAAAAGTAGCACTACAACACATTTGAATGGACTTTTGGCAATTCATGCTTATTAACAAGGAATTCCCATAATTTTCTCCTTCTAGTGTTTAATAGATTTTGTTCGACTCTCTCACATTTTCTCAATCTCCAAACACCATGAATCCAAAAGAATCATTTAAGAAATCTTATTTCTTCATCATTATAGTTTTTAAAATTTAAAATGAACATTTTATTATGAAGAGAGTGGAATCACCACTTGCCCATTCGCAAGCTAATTGACAAGCCATACTGGTTCGAACTTTGAAGTTGTTATGGAACTGTGTTAGCATAACGAGTCATTGAAGGATTCATTTTGCTCAATGCCGGTTAGAATAAAGCCTAAGACGAGTTGATCACTTGAAGTTGGTTAAATTCTTTGGCCAAATACGAAATAACCAAAATTAAGGAATGTGTTGAAAAGTAATCAAGATTCTAGAAATCTGATTGTTTAATCAAATAGTCAGCTAAATGGCCCAAGATTTACAAATGTTGCATCACTCGTTGACCCGTCAAATGACTAAAGATTTTGATTAGATAATCAAATAAAATTTTAAATATAATATTTTTAAACTTAATCCCTCATTTTTTGTTATTTTTCAGAATTTCTCAAATATTATAATTATTAGATTTGTAACATTGGTACAATTTTGACACGACTTGGAAGCTCACTGGCAAAGGCAATAAGATTCAGCCCTTTTAACCCCTATGTTTTAGGTAAATGTCAATTACAACCCTCATTATTATATTTTATTAATTTTTATTATGTAATACATTTCAATATTTATTATCTATCACCATTGATTTTTTAAAAGAACATTTGTTATCGTTTTTTAAATTTGTCTCTTTAGATTGAATTCCGTCCAAGTTCATTGTCATCACCCAAATTGGATTTATACCTAAGAAGACATCATTAAAAAAAGCCAAAATAAAGAATATGCAATATATCGCACCAGAAAGCAGACCGAAAGAAACAAGAACCCAAAACATCTTTCTCTCTAATAAATACCCTTTCTTACATAAACCCCATAAGCACTTTTTAGCTAGAGGGTGTTGGGACACAACAATCAGTTATATAAATAAACAAAAATTTGTGAACAAATAAAATAAATAACAATGAATACGAAYTTATAAGAACAAAGGTTTGTGTATAAAATATAATGTCCTAAAACAGTATTTCTCCCCTTCTGATGATTGAAGATCTACAGGAGACTGTTCCCAGAATACAACTGCTATTTCTGAATTTTATACCATCAATTCAGAAATCTGACAAATTGACTTATTGTAACTCTCTCAAGTATTGAATGAAGAATGCAAGGATAATAACCATAGCAATATAACGACAGCTATATCCATTTATAAATGCAAAATGTTTGTTCTCTATTTATAGACATAAGAGGTCTCTTCAAGTATCCTTACAAAAAGATATAACTCTTATGTAAAGCATTGTAACTTTATAAAAAGATATAACTCTTATATAAAGTATTGCAACCTTACAAAAAAGTATAACTCTTAGACAAAGTATTGTAACTTTATATAAAGATATAACTCTTAATAAACAAATCAAACATTGTGTATTTTCAAAATAATATATTAGATACCTTTTCAATTCAAAAATTATGTTTATACAAAATAATATACCTTTCTAATTCAAACATTGTATCTTTACACACATATATAATACAAACCTTTCCCATTCAAACATTTTTACCAACAGAGGGCATAGAAAGGTTAAGCATGTACTGCTATATAGAGATTTGAGATATGCTCTTCCACCCTTAATAAACCCCATTTTCCTATTCTTGACACTTAGAAGTGATTCTCGGGATCAAGATCATGGTTTCGCTATGATTCTCCAACGTCCCATTTTGATATTACCATTGTTAGTTCCGGTCATTGGCATCGTTCTTCTTCTCCCATACTCCCTCTCAAAGTCAATCCAGTGCGCTTGCAGACGGGGGAGTTCTCATGTTTTTTTTGCTAAGTTGCTAGTAGCTTCAGTGCTTTTGCCACCACAATTCTTCTGGTTTGTTTATGGCATTATCATAACCATGTCTCCTTGTCATGGAAGGCTTTGTAATCTATTTAAGTGTTTCCTTTGCTGGCTCCATCACACCCTACGATCAAAAGCGGTTTTTATTATCACTTGCATCACCGAACAAGATGAAAACGTGGGGCCGTCTTATGCTCAATTTCAATCTCAAGTTCAAGTTGAAATTCAAGATTGTGGCATGCAAAACAGAAATGGTGTCCAATTTACTAATCCTTCAAGAAACGATGCAGCAGACCTCTGACGAGCAAAATTTGGTGTAAAGAACTTGAATTTAAGAATGTCAAAAACTACTGATATTTTCAAAACTACTTCCATTAACTCGTGTCAAGAAGTGATGTAATAATAAAAGCTCTTTAGGGAGTTATTGCAATAAAAACACTCACAAAACAGTTACCAGTTTACTAATGTAATAACTTTTCATTAGGGCTGGGTATCATAACCCGACCCACCCGACCCCAAAATTCGAATTTTGGGAAAAAATTCGAATTTTTTGAAAAAATTCGAATTTTTTTTGGATCACTAGTTTTGGAAACCCGACTTCGGGTCAGGCTTCTCTGACCCATCGGGTTTCGGGTCATCATCGGGTCTACATATGAAACCCGAAAATCCGACCCGATGGATAATACTTTCAAAAATCTAGGCAAGGGTAGGATTCAAACCCTCTCTCTTTTTCACCCCCTTTATCACTTTACCACCGGGCTGCGAGCCTTCTTGATATTATTATGTAACATGTTTTATTTATTGCATAATATGGATTTAAACTTTTCACAAAACCTGGAGTAATGGGATTCAATCCCGCCACATAAACACACCCAAACTTTATCCCGCACATTTACCGCTAGGCCACAATTCATTTTAGGTGCACTTTATAAAAATATTTATTTATTGTATAACAAAACCCAATCCAGACCTGACCCGACCCGTGAAGTCAACAAAGTTTGACTGACCCGAAATCAAATCTAAAACCCGACTAAACCCGACCCGTCGGGTTTCGAGTCAACCTCAGATTGAGCGAAACCCGACCCGTGCCTAGCCGTACATTTTATCATTGTAATTGTTTTACTGTACACTTGAATTTATTAAGTTTAGTAACTATTATCGACTCAATAACAAATGTGACCACGATTTAGATGATTATGGTAAATTATGTAGTTCAAGTATTGTAGAATGCATTTTAGATAGTAGTGGATTAAGCTTCGAGTAAATTTGACCATAAGCTGTGAACATAGAAAATTAATGGAGTAATGGGAAATATATTTCAATATTCTCATTGCTCAGATATCGCATATTAACAATCTTGTATCATAATGAAAAGTTTTCTACTAAATATATCAAACTGAAACTACTATCCACTTCCGAGTATATATATAATCGGAAGTAGATATTAGCTTCAGTTTGATATATTTAGTAGAAAAATTTCATTATGACACAAGATTGTTAATAAGTGGACATAGAAAATTAATGGAGTAATGGGAAATATATTTCAATATTCTCATTGCTCAGATATCGCATATTAACAATCTTGTGTCACAATGAAAATTTTTCTTCTAAATATATCAAACTGAAACTACTATCCACTTCCAAGTATATAAATAATCAAACTACTTTGAGTTTACCATGTGAATTGAAATGAAGTGGAATCTGTAACACTATGTTGAAATCACATAACAGTGATTTGCTGTTATATTTAATAATAAAAGAAATTATCCATAACTCATTGAGAAATTCAAGACGGATTCATCTGCTTAAGATAGCACGACAGATACATACATACAGTTGGATAAATGAAATGGTTAGATCTTCTTGTCTGTTAATGTTAAACATGTTTATCCTTGTGTTTCATATGAGCAGCAACAAAATCTATTGGGATACCTTGATTACTGAAAGCACATTACAGTGGCAGATTAAGCTGAGATTCCAAGGCATAAACAAAAAACCTGGACAAAGATTCGAATTATTGCATGCACCTTCCACAGGTAAGAAACAGCAGTTGCTTTTCCAGCTTGAGTGCCATCATCCTTTACTCGAGAGGCCAGGCCAAATGTAACACTTAAATTTTAGATTAGGGATTTATTTAGTGATAAGATAAATATAAAGGGGTTAAATAGAAATTTTATCAATGGTTATAAATATTTAATGT
>JANLJB010028933.1:2164-12611 GCA_026212285.1 Bursera cuneata | reverse complement strand
GAAGATAATTAACTCATAACCTTTCAATTTCACATTTAAAAAGAGATTAATAATTTTTGGGTAGTCTTAACTAGGGCACTCGGTAACATTTTAGCCGAAACAATAGCTGATCTAATTGCTGTTTCAGCGACTGTAATAGCTATAACAAAAATTGAGAAAATATCTCGTTTTAATTGCTGATTATACAAAAATTAGAAAAAATCACGAAATTTAGATTAACTACGTTTGGTATAAGTTCAAGACACATAAGGGCTTAACCATATTTCGGCTCGTGATCAATCCATACAAACAGAACACTGATGGAGCTTCGTTGTGGCCAAGGGGGCCATGAAAAAAAAAATAATGTTTTTATGAATAAGAAATTAAACAAAATAAAATTTTACCTGTTGTCCCCTCAAAAATTTGAGTTGTTTTTTAGCCCCCACAAAAATTTCTTCCAAGCTCCGTCAATGCATACAAACCGACAGAAAATAAATTTTGTCCGGTTGAAGGTAGTTGACGAGTCGTTTTAAAAAAGCATCCGAGTTGGTAGAGCTTCGAGCGAGAACTTATCGAAAGGAGTGTTGGCAGATCGACCTCAGGGCACGCGGCGAAGGTAATTGAAAACAAAGAAAAACGCCGTCGATAAGAAGGAAGTTCAGTTGTCAGTTATCGAAAGGAGTTGGTAGAGCTTCCGTTGAAGAGTCCTTTCCTTTCCTACGGTTTCTGCCGCTGGAGAGCCTTTCTCCATTGAAGTATGCCCACTGGAGGTCCCTAGGCTTAGCGGAAAGCTAGCAGTCAAGTCATGAGGAACCGTACATGATTTAGCCCGTTTTCAAATATTTATATTTTGTACCTAAATTTATCTATATGTTTTGAACAAGGTGAGAAGAACGAGATACATTGTCAGATATTTTTGTTGAAATATCTAGAATGTAATTAGATTCATAAATCCCTTTAAACTCAGGTTAATCTATTAATTTATTGTATTTGTCTTGAGATTAATACTATATATATTTATTTTAAAATATAATTTTAACATGTACCTCAAATATACATGTTAAATTTTCAAGAAAATATATATGAATCTTTATAATTAAAATTATTATGTTTAAATTATTTTAATGATAAAATTTTTATATTATCTGAGGTGTTTATGTTGTATAATAATATTGGAGGAGGTTGAGGAATCCCAAATATCTTGTGGATAGGCCATCAGAGGTGGCTATTTGCTAGCTGCCCTCGACAAAGACACCTGTCCGTCTCTTTGTTAAAAACAAAATAGGTTTATTGTTGCAGTGATCTGATGGTGATAGGAATGAATGCGAAGGGATACTTATCTCACCTCAGAATATTCAAAGATATAACAGAAACAAAAACACGTCGTTGCCACAACATCATCTTCATCTTTATCTCCATCTCCATCTCCTCTTATATATATATATATATATAGAAAAACAAGATATAAATATCAATGTTCCACCTTCTTATTTTTTAATTTCTTCCACTTTTACATTATCTGAAGATGAGTTTACTACTCAACAGCAAAAGGGTGGAAATTATATTATAATGGCGCAACTATGAGACTATAGCCCATTGTATTTTCTGAGGCATCTGCTTATGCCTCTGTCTCCGCAGCTCCTTTAGCAGGATCCGAGTCTCACGTCGATCACTGCCACTACAATGCCTGTATGATGATATCATTTGCTTTGTTGATTTCTCTAACTCCTTTGTATCATCCAAATACATCTGCCTGTTCCTGCACTCGATGCTGCAGAACCCTTGATCACCCCTGAACACGCACATATATATACATAATTCAGTATCTTAAATTTAATTTGACAAAGTGTGATAAAATGTAGATAGAACTTGAAATATTCAAATGCATACTATGTATGTATATTGTCGTAATTACCTGTACATGTACACATCTTTGTCCATGCTCAACTTCTTGTTGCATAGATGACATGACTTGAGGTAGCA
Source organism: Bursera cuneata (assembly GCA_026212285.1). NCBI lineage: Eukaryota > Viridiplantae > Streptophyta > Magnoliopsida > Sapindales > Burseraceae > Bursera > Bursera cuneata. Next base: position 10,649 of record JANLJB010028933.1, on the reverse strand, counting down.
GTAGTATTCGGTGGCTTTGTAGCCTGGAAGGCGTGATGAAGCTGCCGATGATTTAACAACAATGTTAGATTTCCCTTGTGAAATGTGTACAAGGATTTTCAACCCAACAACCACTGTACTAGTACTAGTACTGTCTGTATTTCCCTTTTTAAACCCTGAAATTGGGGATCCATTTTTGCTCTCCTCACCCTCATGATCTTCTTCAACCTTGAAAGGACTTGTGAACTTGGGAAGCATTATTGTTACTGAGCTCTTGAGGAGCAGAGAGAAAGAAGAGAAGAAAAGAGATGTGAATTAAGGAGTCTGCGAGAGAGTGAAGTGATGAATGGATATAAAAAGCGCAACTTTTCTGCTTTTGGGGTCCAAACACGTTACTTTTGTCTGTTTTCAGTACACGTGTTGTCAATTATCTTGGCTTTAACATCAACTATACCCCATTCTTATTAATATTAAAGTGAGTGTGATCAAAATTGGTGTTTATCCTATTTATTATTTTTTTGGCTTCAGCACACGTGGTGAAAACTGTTTCTCTGGCTGGCCACTGTGTTGTACCGTGTTTGGTTGAAAAAATAAATAATTTAATGGAGAAAACAGGGACTTTTGAGCCTTTTCTTTGTTTCTCGGCCCTACCCAGAAGAGCCATGACCATCAGTGTTGAAAACGTGGAAAACTTGCTCTTAAATCCAATCTAATTAATTAAAAGAAAATGTTAGTGACTGATTCTTGATGAGAAGTTTCTTCAAAAAAAATGTAAAACCAAAGCGAAAAGACAAGTAAATGGTACTATTATTAATAAGAAATTGTATAGCCTGCCTGCCTGCCTGCCTGCCGTCCACACTACCGTTAATGCCATACTCTATATTTAAAACGTTTTAAATATAATGACTAAAATAATAGTGAACTCATGGAGTTGTATCTTCTAGAAACAAACCTACCTTGGTAGATGATTTATTACATGAATTTTTTCTTTTATTTTTATTCATTTGTTAATTTTATACCACTTTATATATGTAGTATTACTTTTATTTTAAATGTATTTTATCAATTTATAAACAACCGATATTCTTTACAATGCTTTCAATAATATGGTATAGATGAGTTGTAGATTCTTTCTCCATTAATAAAATTTTGGAATATATAAATAAGAAAGATGAAAGAATATGTATATATATATATACTTGGAGAAGCTTGAAAAGTAAAGAGAAGATGGCAAGGTTTTTAACTCAAACGGGTTGGAATAAGAGTCGGTCAAGATGAATTATACCTACTATATACTTTAATTCATTCTACATTTATCGATGGATGGATGCTTTTGCTTAATTGGACCGACTCCACTCCATAAATTAATGGGATTATTATGCTTTGCTTCATCTTCACGAGAAACATTGTCATGTGCACATTCCATCAAAATCAAACAAAACGAATTACAAAATTATTGTCAGGAAAAGAATCATATGATTTCATCTTATCAACACAACACCCTAGCTTTTAATTTATTTATTTATTGATTCCATCGATCTATTTTTTTGACCTGTTCATGGGTGCGCTAATGGTAGTGGTGGTGTAATAATAATGTTAGTAGCAGACAGCTCTAGCTAGGTACAACAAATTAATAATATTGCAACCCCTTCATTACTTTTAACATATGATATATCTATCTATTACTTTTACGATTGTCTTTCCTACCTGAAAATAAATGATATTAGATTATTTTAAAAAAAATAATAGTTAAAATTAAGGAGATAAAAAATAATCACGTTTCGAAAAAATTTAAATACTATAACAATAAACTGATAGATTGACATATCATTTTTGTGGTATAACATTAAAAACCAACCGCTCGAGAGCCCAAAAAAAACTCAAAGTGTCTAACGTTAAAGATCGAAAGCAAAACAACGTTGTTGATGTGTTAGTTTCTGGTAATGACATTCAAATTTTTTTAAGATAGCTATTTTTCGAATCATCCTCTTACTTTCGATTATTTTTCAAAATTTCGCTTTCGAATTTGAGTTAATCTCCTAATAATATGAATTAACTTAATCAAATTTGGATGCTTAATGGATATTTATGGAAAAATGAAAGATTATTGCTTGTAAAAGAAAATACAAATGAAAATGAGATGAATATATACCATTAATTGGTGGTGACACATTTGATATACATTAAAAAGGAAGATGAAATGGGAACATTTAAGATTATGCCACTGATGAAAGAGTAGAAGTTTCTGAATTAAGCATGCATGAAAAAAAGGATCTGAGTCATCGTAATTGAAGACTTTTCTGATGTAGAGCATGTGATGTAATCAATATTCGACATGCGTGAAATGCTATTGTATTACCAACTGGAAATGGAATAAAATGAAATGAATGTTGCTTTCGGTTCTTCTGTTTGTGCTGGAATGTGAAAGTGGGAGAGGGAGAATATATATACAAGCAGACATTGTTGTGTGTACGCATGGAAATATCTTGCTTCAGTGGTGCTTTCCATTCAAATTCCAAATGGAAAAATATTGTATCAGAATACTTTTACCAACTTTCCACTGCTGCAGTCCTTTTTCAAGAAAACTTCTTTTATTTCCATGAAATTAATTCCAAAAATCAGTCTCCCAAAATATTATTACTTAGCTAAAATAGAATTAAAAACGCCTGCATTTTGAAAGCACGATAATTTTATCTTAATATCTAATACATGTTTTTAAAAAAATTTAAAAATTGTTCGAGGGAATCGATTCATTGGGTGTCAAACCATTTAATTATTTTATAAATTCGCTTTTCTTCGCTAACAAATAGTTTGACGAAATATGTTAATAAAGATATCTTTTGTAAGCTTTTTTTTTTAATAAAAAAAAGGGAAGAGAATTAATGATGACTTTAAACTTATTTTTTGCATGATATTAAAACAAAACTTGAGATGATTAGTAAAATTAACCCAATAATTAATTGCTATAGCAATAGCCTTGGAGAAAAAGAAACGGATTGGTTCTGTATTGAGTGTTGAGCCTAGTTTGAATGCATTAATTTGATTTCGTCGTCTCATGTTGTTACCCTCAAATATGGACAACTGACCGATGAGGAAAAACAACTCATCCATGCACAAAACTATTAACTTCTTTACCGGACAATATAATATCAACGAATTTTTTTATAGTTATCGGGAAGATACAAAAATATCCAATAAAAAAATATCGAAACTATCCAATAATTTTCTCCACACTTATTTAGTTATGGGGTCAAGGTCGGCTAGTGAGACGACGGGGGATAAGCTTCATCTTCCGGAGGGAAACAGCCGGAGCTAAGGCCCCTGAATTACCGCTTAGTGATAAAGGAGGTAGGGGTGCAGAGAAAGCCAGGGGGTTTGCCTAGAAGCAGCCACCCTTGAAAGAGTGCCTAATAACTCAACTCACTGATGGAGTAATAGAACAAACTACACTCAACAACTTAATATCTTGTTTGACAAGACAACTTGCAATTGGTTAGGAAGTAAAAGAAAAACAGTTTATTGTTAAAATCTCAAAAGATTCCCCAGAAAGGATTTTTTTGTTTCCCTATTAATTTTGTCCCCCCCCCTTTTTTTTTTCTATGATTAAAGTTAATTATTATTTTTTAAGAAGAAAAAAGAATTGGAAGCAGCTGGAGATTTGCAATTGAAAAGGAAATGTAGCAGTGCGTATCTTTCCTAAACGAAAAAGAAGTCACAGAGATACTCAAACTCCTATAGTTGCATAAACAACTAGGATTCCCGATTCTCTCATCGCCCTATACATATATCAACCTCTCTTCACATACAATACAATCTTCACCTACAAAGCTTATCTAACCTTTCTCATCATCATGGCTTCTAAGCTTTCCATTCTTCTCATCAGGTTGGTCCATGTCCATGCATGCATTTCCAATATTTTTCACGATTACCCTCCTAATTTTTTGGCAGTTTTTGTTTGTTATTAATGATGATTGAATGGTGTTCTTTTTTGTGTGTGTGTGTGTGTGTGTGTGTGTGTGTGTGTGTGTGTGTATTGTAGCAGGCGATCATATGCAGTTGCAGCAGAGAACGTAAGAGTGGTGCAGCCTGCAGCAGTATCAGTGATTGGGAAGATGAGGGAGGTTTCCTCAGTGGAGAAGAAGGAAGTATTTTGGATGAGAGATCCGAAGAGTGGCAACTGGGTTCCAGAGACTCATTTTCATGATGAATGTGATGCTGCAGACCTCAGAGATAAACTCCTCCCCAAGAAAAACTGATCATCAGTTCTGAGTGTTCACAAACAATTTGACGACTTAAATTTCAATCTTGTTTATTTTGTAGTAAATCAAATAAATAGATATATTTATGCTCTTCTTGGTTTCCATCAAATAGCAAATTGAGTTTTATTTCATCATAAGAATAAAAAAGTAGGTGAATTCATCCCTATTCATATGGGATAGAAACCATAACTACGAAATTTAGAGTATGAATTTGATTTCAGATTAGACTCTTCTCGTCTGCTTTTCCCTTACGTGAATTAGTTTGTTTAAGAATTTGGACTTTCCAATTCTAAAAGGCTTTTGAATGACAAATTTTCACTATTTGGTTCAATCCTTGTTCAACAAGGATTATTCTCTGTATTGTGGATAATCCAACTAAAAGTTTATCTGAATTAAACTGAAAATTTTATAATTAAAAAAAAATCTGAATCTACAAAAACTTAAATCATAATTTATAAGATAAAAAGTAAAGTAGTAACATCTATGCCTATGAGTAACATTTAATAAGTTAAACAAAAGTCATCAATAACAGAATAATACTATTCTTATAAACTTTTTTATACAAACTTATGTTATATGGTTGAAAGAGTAAATTTCAAAAATTAATTACACAGATTAAGGTGAGTGATGTGTCAATCATTCAATAATACCACAGGGGCTTGCATGAGTGAGTTTGTATAGTTTACAAGTGTCACACCACTCTTCAACCTAATATATAGATTCGCCTAAAAGCATCCAAAACTGGAAGTCAAATTATTGATATAAAAATGCACATCCTGATACATTGTCAAAATAACATATTCAGTTAATGAGTTTCTTTCGAACAAAATTACATTTCAAGCATATCACTATAACCCTATAGATAAAGCTGGATAAGCTCATCACTAACTACAGACGGAGTAAGAACACCTAGGTCTGTAAAGAGAAGAGTGAGATACTGTGGAGGAGTATAATCTCTGGCTGATGTTTCAACCTCCACCTTGGAAGGAATTGGTACTCCAAAATTGATTGGGCGTAAGGCCGGTTCCATATCTTTCTGATCCAATGGATAAAGACGAGCAAACTGCAGACAAGAAAAAAGAGTTTTGAGAAAATGTGCTATAACTGGTGATTAGTACAATCCATTATATGCATAGTAGAGGGTGAACAAAGTTTAGCACACCTTATAGCTTTCTGCAGCCACATAAACTGGTTTGTTCATGCTGTGAGCAACCAATGCAATCTGGTATGTTCCCATCATGTTGATAATACCTCCACTTTCAACAACTCCATCTGCTCCAACAAATACCATATCTACCTCATCCATAGTATATGCAACAGCAGAATCAATCAGAAGCTTCACAGGAACATCAAGTTTGGCCAGCTCATTGGACAGCCGCAACCCAGTTCTGTCTGGCCTTCCCTCTGCATTTTAAAAGCAATTTAAGATCAGGTTAAGTTGCCCTCTAAAGCAGCTAATCATGGTTACACAGGCCAGTTCAGCCACGACAAGAGCAACCGTGTACATCTTGCAGCCTTTTCCGATAGCACAGCAGCCTTTCTTGACCATTAACATGGAAGAAAAAAGTTAGAATATTACAATGCTTAGGCCTTTATTAACTTCCTCAACTCTTCCACCTAGCTTAATCCACAACCTTCCCGACCAAGACAACCTCTAAGCTCAAGGAATCCTAGGCAGTAATGCCTCACAAATTTATCTAAAATACAGAAGCTATAGACCACAGATAACACTTATTGTGAAAAACATGAAGTCAGGTTTTTTCTCCCCAATACTACTCAATTTATTTAATCCACTTAAAACATACTCTAATGCACATAACAATATGTTCTGAGAACAGAAGTACAGGACCTGTGCAGAAAACTCGGAAGAGTTTTTTATTTTGTGCTGCCATCTTCAGTACTTCAAAAACAACTCTAGAAAATCCGTGCACCAAAATAGTGCAACCATCAACTATAAAATCTTGACTTAGCATTGCAATGATCCTGCGAGCCTGCAACATCAGACACCATTCTTCTTTTAATGTGAATATTCACATGAATGATAAACAGAACGTGATATATTGGAATAGCAGTCACAAAGATTTAAAATACCTTATAAGATATCTCTCCAAACTTTTCTGCACGCTCAATCAAGCGAGACTTAGCTGAATTGAAGTCCTCATATTCTAACGCTGAAGTTCTGGTTACATATCGCATGAACAAGTCGCAGCCTGCCGTTAAAGATATAGAGGTGGCATCCCATGACTGGGAAACACAAAAAAGGGTCAATCATTTTGACTAAAAAACAGAGGCACTCATCTTAGAAAACAATAGCTAGGAAGATTTGAAAGGTATTAAGACATTAAGATTTTCGAGGTTTAGTCATGGCTTAACTCAGGACAACAACATTCAGCTTGTTTTGTTTGGTATTGCTACTGCACATGGTTATTGTATTGTTGAGGAACTCCTTAATAGAACAGTTTTGCTTCAGGCATATCATAAAAGTTTAAATTTCTAAAATCTGATTACTAAACGGTATCTAATTACTTTATGTTTGTGTAGGTAGTAACAAAATAAACAAATTACACTAAACACATTAGGTTGGCATAAGTGGTTTGCCAGTGACACTAACAATTTATATATCTACCTACAGATAGAAATAAATATAACAGTACAACTTCACACATTATCGAGGAATTTTAATCTAAACTGGAGGCTACTACAGACCCTTCAACCTATAGCAGTCAGCAAATCCAGGGATGTAACTCCAAATAAAAAATGGCCTTGAGGTGACTTCAACCTCTATCCTCTTAATTCAAAACCAAGGGTTATTTGATTAAACCACCCATTAACTATTACATGAAATATGAACAATGACAACTAATGCCCTCAAGAAAACACCATCACTTAAACCAAATAAATTTCATCCCGTGATGTCTACGCAAGACCAAATTTAATTTATTTCATTTTCAAGCATGAAATTTCTAGGATAATGCTGTAACATAAGCACAAAGATTTCGACTTCAATTACTCCTCACCATCTTAGTCAAATGTTGTACAAGTAGCAACCTAATAGCTTCAAATTGGTAATACAGTTAACAATTCCCTAAAAATCATCATCAATGTTATTTCAAAAACATCAAATTCGATCCAAATCAATTCTAGCAGAACAAAAGAGCTTACTTTAAGCGAATCAGAGGCTTTCTTCAACTCAATTTCGAGCTCCATCATAGTCTTCGCTTCACTATTCCGAATAACAGCAGCAAGAGACCGTATCGCCGCCACAGCCTCAGCCAAATCCGGCTGCTTCCTCCAACTATTGAACTCCTCGATCACACTGAACGCTTCCCCGCTCTTCAAGCCGCCGTCAAATTCATTTCCGACCGCCGGGGTTGCCGCCTCCTGCGCCTGGGACAGCCAGTCACTGGTGACGACGCCGTGGTGCGCCGCTCTGGCCTGGTAGTAGGCTGACATCGACATGTTCCGGTCAAGCTTAGGGTTTTGCGCGGCGGTGGAGATTGAGAGGGGTGGAGGAGAGAGAGTGAGAGAGTCGGGAGGAACGGTGTCTTTTTCAACCGTTTGGGACTTGTCCAATATGAAAGAAGCTGATCTCCACCACATTTAAGTGTTGTTTTATTGTGATGGTGAAGCCACCACCCTCTGGGGAAAATTTTGAGGAGAGAATCTTCGAGAAATCTCAACCGAATTTTCCCGGTTTTTGGTCAGAGTCTGTTTGACTCCATCTTAATTTCAATGGATTATAGTGTTATTAATTAATTATTAAAACGGCGTCGTTGAAACAAGTGGCTATCAATGGGCTCGGGAAATTAATGGCCGAAGCCGACTTGCAATATTCATTTTCATCAACATTAAAACAGTGAAATACGTAAAAATTTAATAGAATAATATTTAAAAAAAAAATAACAAGGGAAATAATAGAAAATAACCATATCAAGAATGAAACCCAATTTTTTTATTTTCTTAATCCTTCTAAGCTTTCCATTCTTCTTATGAGGTTGATTCATGCATGAAATGTCTAACTTTCCACCCCAATGAAGGGCCTGCACCCTTTAAGGAATCCTAGCTTCTGAGCTGCATATCTAACAAAATGTCTTAAATTTTGGACTTCCAGGAATTGGCAGTCTATCAACTCTGACTTGGGCACATGAACCAGAGTTTGGCCAATGACTAAAAGATCAGAGTGTTTGTAGAAATGATTGAATGATTTTTATTACTATAGAGAAGAGAGATTTATACAGCAGTGTACA
>JANLJB010028932.1:0-12607 GCA_026212285.1 Bursera cuneata | reverse complement strand
ATTAATTTTTTATTTGACTATACATCTTATTTTTAAGTTATTCATATTTTGAATATATATATATAGGGTCAGGTTATTGAGACTTAATTTTAAACTTAATTTTAGACACTATTTTTATAGCCGTTGATTTACTACAATCTATAAGTGAGAAAGAAAAGTTAAAAGATAGTTATTTTTATGACAACTCAGTAGTTTTTTTATCATTAGATTATAACAAATCAATGACTATAAAAATAATATCTAAAATTAAATCTAAATAGTCTGAGTCATATATATATATATATATATTCTTTTATTTTTTATAGGCAGCAATAGGAAGCGTGATTAGGGTTGGGCCAGATTTGGTGGTGGAAGCCCAAGAAAGTGTGCGAAATGTTAACCTAGGCTAGGGCTCTTCTTTCTTCCTCCTTCCATTCGGGTTGCCTCTGAGTCTGTCTCTAGCGCTTTGTATTGTGTTGATTGATTGATTCACCATGATTACTGGAGACATACCTCCCAATCAAACTATTTACATAAAAAATCTCAACGAGAAGGTCAAGAAAGAAGGTAAATAACTTCTCATTAGTCTTTTGCTCTGCTGCAATTTTATATTAATTAATTAGTTAATAAAGCTAATGCTTGCCTTCTTCTTGTTTCATATCATAGAATTGAAGAGATCCCTTTACTGTTTGTTCTCCCAATATGGAAGGATTTTGGATGTTGTTGCCTTGAAGACGCCCAAGCTCCGTGGACAAGCTTGGATTGTGTTTAGTGAAGTCACAGCTGCCAGTAACGCCGTCAGGCAAATGCAGAATTTCCCTTTTTATGATAAGCCTATGGTGGGTTGCTTTCTACTTCTACTTCTGTATTTCACTTTCTCCATCACTGTCATTAATGTAATGTAATGTGGTGCAGAGAATACAATATGCAAAATCAAAGTCTGATTGTGTTGCTAAAGCTGACGGAAGCTTTGTCCCAAGAGAAAAGAAGAAAAAGCAAGAAGAAAAGGGTACTTACTTACCACTTCATTCCTCTTTTTTTTTTTTTTTTTTTTTTTTTTTTTTTTTTTTAAANTTTTTTTTTTTTTTTTTTTTTTTTATTTTTTTTTTTATTAAAGAAAGGATGGAGATATCACGTTACATATTTTTCTATACCTTCTAAATATGTATGCTCGGTCATTTGTTTTGAAAAATGGAGAAATAGACCTAAACTAAGGGGGTTTGAAAATTGGGTCACTTTTGAAGAATTTAGATGTCATGACTCACAATTGGATAATAGACAGTGTCAGACAATATTTATCAGATGTCTAAAGGTCATAAGGTCTATTTTTTTTAAAAGTGATTCAAATTTCAAAGATGTTATCTAATTTAGGCCAAAATTATAAATATTCCTTTGTTTTCTAGAATGTCATGGTTCAGCAAAACTCATGTTGAAAAGTTGTTTCTAAAATGGATGAATTTGTATTTGTATTATATATTAAGGCAGTGGTTTAGTTATTACTTGTTAGCAAAAGCTGGTTGACGTCCAAGTTGACTGGTTATGAAGTATTTATATACATACAGCGCTTTTCTGGTGCTCTAAGCATGCCATCTTAGAAGGTTGATAGCATGTGGTACTGCCATCTATCTCTTTCTATGTGCACTTATATTTACATTTACACAAGTTAACCGGATCATGGTTGCATTCAAATCTGAAATTCATATACTAGTCCTGCATCATTCTCAGCATAACTTCCAATGCCTCCGTTAATTTAAAAAGAAGAAATGTCTTGAACAAGAGTTGGTGGAATTCTTACCAACTATGTCCTTGTTTCTCTCCCAAGCCAACATTGGAATCAGAACTCTTTTTTGTTTTATTTATTTTTTTCATTAATCATTATAATAGCTAGTTTATTATGTTCATTTTCCTGGTATAAACTTGTTTCTGCAGCTGAAAGAAAGAGACGTGCTGAAGAAGTACAGCAATCAGGTGCAGCTAATGGCACAGGTGTTGAAAGTAACAGTGGCCCAGCTGTAAGTCCCCTTGAGCTTTCTTTGGTTCTTTCTTCCCCTGTCAAACCCTCTCTCTTTTTGTCTGAGATTGGTCTTAGAGTGTGTCTTGCTTTAAAATTCCATTGAAAATAAGGCTAGCAGAAAATGATCCCTATTGACAAAAACTGTTATTTAACTCAACTTGAAAGGATTAAAATTGGAATTTCATTTGTTATTGTTCATCTTATTCTTTCATCCTAGAACAGAACGAGTTCGGAAGCCTAAATCATTAATCCTAAAATTCTTCGAACTCAATCATTTCTTTCTTCTATAATCATCCAAAAACTAAATTATTTCTACTTAATTACCCATAACACGCCACTGAAAAAGCTGCAAACCAGTGCCACCACCAGAGCCACATCCCAATGATGCCACCACCAATCTTGTTCGGATGATAGGATTTTCTCTTGCCCAGAACTCAAATCCATTTTTCTTGTTTGTGCTTTTTGATTGATGGTTAGCTATGAGTGAATAGAAATTCAAAAACCATAACCTACCTGCACCAATACACCATCGTAATCCATTATCACCCCTATCAACAGCAACCTGAATTTGCATCACAACATTCTAGCACCATCCACAAGAAGCCAGTACTGCCACAACCAACCGCACAGCCCAACACTTACTACAACCAACTCCACATATCATCTTAAATTGTTCAATGTCATAGTAGAAATAAAAAAGCAAATATCTCAAAAACCCAGCATTTTATCGAATAAATTTGGGGGAATATTCATAATAGAATGGTGTTATATTGAATTGTTCTGGTTCAATAAATGACCTTCCCAAAATTCTTAACTGCCTTGACTTGAAAGAGCTAGGTGTGTAAATGACTTATCATAGGATAGCATCAGCATGAAGGAATTTATTGTGAGAGGCTTTCAATGGGTTTGACATGGTTGAATGCATTTATATGATCGAAGCATGTAGGATTTTGGTGGAGACTTTAGAAGTAAGACTTTTCTAGGAAGTTATAGAATGGATGTGTTGTTGGAAGCGGGCACCCTGCTAGTCCTATGGTCTGAGCATTGGCATGGAGAAAGACGGCATTTAAAGTAGAGGACTGGCTTTTTTTTTATGTTGGGTTATGGAAAGCAATTTGGAAAACTGAAAGTTGTCTGTTCTTTTTTTTTTTTTCTTTTGGGTTAAATCTCTAATATATTTATTTAATATTTTTAAATTACCAAAACAACTTTTGCTGATTAAATTTTTACCAAATACAAGTATACCAATTTTAAAATGTACAACAATTTTAAAAATCAATGTTCTCATTTTGACTAACTTTTTATCTTTTTTTTCTTGTGTAATTGCTAATCAAGTTTTTTTTTTTTTAATTAAAAAAAAAAAGGAAAAATTTTCAATGAATTATTTATGCTTTTCAATAAGTAATTTGTCAAAGTTATTGGACTGTTTTAGTCATTTTAGTGTCCTCTTTTTATTCTATTAAGTTATGTTATTCCACATTATTAGTTTAAGGATAAAAGGTAACTGTATTCTGAAACTAACTGAATCCGTAACTCAGTAGTGATTTGTGATGAAAAACGTCTTCGTTTCTACTAGATGAATTCACAAGCTTCAGAAGTACTTTGTGAAATTAGCCTGTTTTACATTAGTTTATTTCACCTGTGCGTGGAATCAGTTCCGAAAAATGGTTGAATTTTCATCTTTTCCTGATGTATTGATGAGCTATAGATTTCATGTGTAATAGTGGACCATAGATTCTACTTGGACTTCTTGCGTTTAATCAATCCCTAACCCATGCCTGTCACTTTCACATTTTGAGTGGAGAATTTTACTGGATTAAGAGTGCTTTACAGATTTTTCTTATGTTCGGTTTGTTGTATCACGTGCAGGCCTCGTTCCGAAATACTGGTGCACATGAAGCTGTTGCACCAAATAATATACTCTTTATACAGAATTTGCCCCACGAAACCACTGGCTCGATGCTTGAAATGCTCTTCCAGCAGTACCCAGGATTCAGGGAAGTCCGAATGATTGAAGCTAAGCCAGGTATTGCTTTCGTAGAGTTTGAAGACGACGTACAGTCCTCCATGGCCATGCAGGCTCTTCAAGGTTTCAAAATCACCCCTCAGAATCCCATGGCTATCACTTTTGCCAAAAAATGATCATCCTCTTGTATCGTTGCTTTCATCTTTTACCTTAGGTTTGGCAAGGTTTTGTAATTTTTTGAGAGATTTTAATATAGTGTGGTCATGTAGATCTTGGAGGCAACTAATTGCTGAAGTGTTATTGTTATTGTATTTTTTTTTTTCTTTTTTTCACATTTTGTTTTTGATTTCACATGTAGTTTAACAAACCAGCTGTTAGATTGACATGTATCAGAATATGCCTTCATTCTAGAAAATTATATAATTGTATCATGCCATTCCAGTCAATTAGATGATTTGAATTGCTTGGGTGCTGTTTTTGGTCAAACTAGAGTCTCTATTGACATGCTTCAAGCTCGCTAACTCTATTGATATCCTTTGTGACCCGGTCAAACTGGGCTCGGGTTCACTTAGTACCTACATTTCCGAGCCCAGCCTAAATATCAGAGGACCCGGGCCTAGGCCCAGAAATTGCCAACCCTAAATTAATAATTCTACACATTAAAGGTCAATTGTACGTGGGTGAGGTTATTAATGGGCGAATATTCTTTCTGTGGAATTGATTTTAAAAAATAAAAAACGAATTTTCATTTTAGGACTTGTACGTTTGTTATGTTTTCTTTGAAAGCAATACATGGGAAATGTAAACCAGCGACTAAATCGTTTTCATTTGATTTTGTTTTAGATTATAAATTATAAGGGTAACGGTCCAAGATGATAAGGAAATCCGTTAGTAATATTTGCTTTTATTGACTTCCACAAAGATTAGGGGCCAATGATGGAAATTGGCAAAATTAATTTCCATCTGATAATTTTATAGTATTAAGGGGTAGTTTTAAAATTTATCATTTCCAAAAGGACGAAAAGAAAGGTGAAAGATGCTCTGCCCCTTTCCATACGTTTTGTGAGTCACTGTTCTTCTAGATTATCCAAAGACTTTTTTGTCACCAAAAATTTCCTCCAAAATGGTTTTATGCCTACCTATCAGACAAAATAATAATATTATATTTTAAATCTTAAATAAAATATAAGGTGCGCTAAGTTTTTTGAACCCTGTAAGAAATCTTTTACAATTTGTTTCTAATTATATTTCGTATTAATTTAAAAAAAAAATAAAATATTTGAATAATTTAAAGGTTAATATTGTTATTTACCCTTTAAAAGGACCGCCCAATGTAAGCAGAAGTCTCGGTTGCATCGTATAAATTCTGTGATACGTTTAATACACGCATGTTGACATGGCACTACAGAATGGATGACGTAATTGGCAGCTCTTACGTGTGCAAATAAAAAATATCTCAGTTGGAGGTCAGCCGCCATCTAGTCAAACGCACGAGCTTTGACCCAAACCCAAAAATAAAAAATAAAAAACAAAAACAAAGAAAACCAGAATGCTTTTAACACAAACACACACGCTACAGAATTACTATCAGCACCTACTTATTTGAAAAACAGCAAACACCCCCTCTCTTTTTTAATGAAAATCAAAAGAAATAAAGTGATTAAATTGTTAGTTTAAAGAATACGTGGATGTTGAAGTTATCACCCATTTTCCACGGTCAAAGTAAACCTCCATTCAGCTTCCCAGAAATCTCCTAGGCTGCTTAAAAAATAATAAATAAATAAAATTTTTTAACATTTTATTGGTTACGTGACTATCTTCTTCTCTTTCTATTCATATTTCTCTCTGTGAAATTATCTCTCTAGGCTTCTGCTCTCCTTTGATTTCGTTTCATGGCTTCTTCTTCAGGTAGCTTAGACACTATAGCCAGCTCATACCCAAATGTTTCCAGCTTCACTTTCTCGACGCATCCCTTCATGACCACCACTTCTTTTACTGATCTCCTTGCTGATGATGATCATCATCATGGGTTTTCAGATCGTATAGCAGAGAGGACGGGCTCAGGTGTGCCTAAATTCAAGTCTATTCAACCTCCTTCACTGCCCATCTCTCCACCTTCAATTTTCTCTCCTTCTTCTTACTTCTCCATCCCGGCTGGCCTCAGCCCAGCTGAGCTTTTGGACTCTCCTGTCTTGTTAAACACATCGAACGTAAGTTCATTTGTATGCGTATAGTGATTTTCAATTTCTTTTCTGGTTGAATTATTCGAACCAATTATTTTATTTTTTTTTCTCTTTTGCTTGTATGATTTGATAATTTTATATATGCTACTAATAGTGTTACATGCTTTGTTTCAAGTACAGATTTTGCCATCTCCAACAACAGGAACATTTCCATCTCAAGCTTTTAATTGGAAGGGCAATTCTGGCGACAACCAGCAAAATGTCAAAAAAGAAGACAAAAACTACTCTGGTTTCTCTTTTCAGGGTCAGAAAATACCCAACACAGCATCATCAATCATGTTTCAATCTTCCACAGCAACAGCCATAACTGTATGCGCCATAAATTTAATTTAATTAATTTCTCTGTTTTATTAGTATTGTCATTATTATATAATTGATTTTCTAAAATTTATTCGTTCATGTTCTTGGGCACAGCAACAACCATGGAATTACCAAGAATCGAGAAAGCAAGATTCAATTGCAAGCATTCAAAGTAACAGCAACCAACCGATTAGAGATAGCAGAAAGTCAGAGGACGGGTACAATTGGAGGAAATATGGGCAGAAACAAGTGAAAGGAAGTGAAAATCCAAGAAGTTATTACAAGTGCACATACCCTAGTTGTCCAACAAAGAAGAAGGTTGAGAGGTCAGTAGATGGGCAAATAACTGAGATAGTTTATAAGGGTAGTCATAATCATCCTAAGCCGCAGTCTACCAGGAGATCCTCATCCTCATCAGTTGGCTCCAATGCAATTGTTGAAGTTCCCCCGGAGCAGTCTTTTGCAAGTGGACAAATGGACTCTGTTGCCACACCAGAGAACTCTTCCATATCTGTTGGAGATGATGATTTGGATCAGGGATCACAGAGGAGTAAATCAGCTGGAGATGATCTTGATGAAGATGAACGTGACGCCAAGAGATGGTAATTGTTATTTAGCTTAAATGTTAATGAATTCATCTTAATTAATTGGGGTTTTATAGTTTTGACCTATAATTTGATTAGCTTTTAAAATTTTATATAGCATGATTCATCATCAAATCAAACAGAGCATGAATGTTTGACAATTGGTATCGTATACTGTTTTGACAGATGGGTTTTGATAATATCTATTAGACACGGTCAAATTATGTGCTCATTGATTGACCCATCTTAATAATTTTCTTCAGGAAACCAGATGGTGAAAATGAAGGCCTTTCGGTGCCTGCAGGAAGCAGAACTGTGAGAGAACCAAGAGTTGTGGTTCAAACAACAAGTGACATTGATATTTTAGATGATGGGTATAGGTGGAGGAAATATGGGCAAAAGGTGGTCAAGGGAAATCCAAATCCAAGGTGAGTTGAATACTACACTACCTTTTGTTTTTTGTTTATTGTTCTTTAAATGTAACATGAGGAAGCGCATATTAATTTGAAACACATTATGACTTGTAGGAGCTACTACAAGTGTACACATCCGGGGTGTCCAGTGAGAAAGCATGTTGAGAGAGCATCTCATGATCTAGGAGCAGTGATCACAACCTATGAGGGAAAGCATAACCATGATGTTCCTGCAGCTCGTGGCAGCGGCAGCAGGCCACCTGTGACTGTCGCTCATCACCCCAATAACACCATCGACAACAACAATCCTCTTCGCAATTTGAGGCTGCCATCATCCCAAACTCAAGCGCCCCTTACACTAGAAATGCTGCAGCACTCTGGAGGCATTGGCTTTCCAGGATTTGGGAACTCCTTGGGCTCATACATGAATGAGACACAACCCACTGACAACATTTACTCTAGGGCCAAGGAAGAGCCCAGGGATGATACATTCTTGAGTCGCTGCTATACTGAAGATTTTTTGCAGGTTCAATTAGATTACTAGAATAAGGAGCTCAGGTTCATTTGTTAATTGCATTCTGTTTGTCTGTTGTTGTATATTTTTCACAATTATTATTTGGTTTTGTATATTCACAAGTGTAGGTTATACAAGGCTCTAATACTTTTATTTTTTCATTGTTTTGAGGCATCTCTACGCCCCAAACTGGAGAGCCTCGATTCAATTTTGTATGAAAATGTGTTAGTTAATCATTTTTTTGTTATAAGGAAGCGCTGCATTATTGTTTCAGTCATTTTATCAAAACTGTGATGAGGGGTTGGATTTTCATCTCTTTAATGACAGGTTAAGTGACCGAGTATTAGTATCATATTTCGTTAGCTCACATGCTTCACTTGATTAAATTAAGCTGTAGTCGTTCAATTTGGTAATTTTTTAGCGTCTGGAGGGGAACTTGCAAACACATATACAGTGATCAAAGCATGGAGGTCATCTAGATGCGTACGCATGTGTTACATGGTTAGACCAGTCAAAAATGGAAGCTGAGTTAACTTGGCGAGCAAGTTGGTCAAAGTCAACTCGTTTTCGACAGGTGTAGCTTCCAGGTTCCTCCCTTAGGTGGGCCTTCTTATGACTTGCTAAATGACAATATAATCCTCTGTTCTAGTTCAGTTGACATTATTTTGTTGTGGCAGAAATTTCTACACACCGAAGACTTTAGCTTTGAAAACCCCCTCTATTTTCAGGAAATCTCATTAACACAATCCATTATTAGTAATGGTGTTGCAAAATTCCATTTAATGCAATTTACTTTTTTAAGACATTTTTCGTTTAATCAATGAGTTTGACTTCCTAAATTAATTAGACATTTTTATTTTGACAAATGAGTTTAACTTCTTTGAAATAGTAAATTTTTTTTTTAGATATTTACTATATTTAGATTTTTAAATATACTTATGAAGACGATTTATATTATAAAAATGTTAAGAATTTAGCAAAAGAGCATAGTTGTAATTACAATTTGAAATGATTACCTTCTTTGATAATAACGAAAATTGGGTGTTAAGAAAAGTCTTTGGTATTATAAGTTTTAAAAAAGAATATTTCTTAAAAAAGATAACTATAAAATTACTATCATTCTATTCCATCATACAATACCAACATCCTATTCCACCATTCAATATCACCATACAATATTACTATTTTATTCCATTGTCACCAAATTATAATCAAGCACCTGATCGGGTTGGATCGGTCCAATAATACTCAACCCGTTAAACCCAAAGGTTTGAGAAAAATACACTCAAAATTGGGTTGGATAAAAATGAACCTAACATACTCGGGTTTGGTCAGATATTTACACATGAAATGAGGCCAAATATTGGAGGGGCATTTACGTAATGCAACGCATCATTTAAACAAAATTGTTGGGCAATGGTCCCCACGGTGGGCCCAATGATCCAGCCCTCAGCCACCACCGACCTACCTAACTCTACTATTAGTGTTGTAAGCCTCGTAATTATGGTGGCCCCCACTATAACGTGTGATTATAAGGGTTTTTAGTTCACACCCCAAAGTTTGGGTCAATTATTTCGAAATAAATATTTTTGAAAATTACATTTTAATCCTTATACTTCTAAAACAATTATATGGACAATCACAAACTACCTTTGAATTTTGTCAAATTATCACAAAAAAATAAAGTTTGAGGTTTCCAAAGCCCCCCATCTTTTTAAAACTATCTAAAATACCCTTATTAACTGATTCTGTCAAATAAAGTTAACGTGAGAGACTTAAAATGGATTTTTATTAAAGTATTAATGTCCATTTTCTCGAGCCATTCTAAAAGAGACCATAATAGAAAGCCCTAAATTTAATATTCAAATATTTCAAAGCTCAATTATCATCCTTTAATAAAACTCAGACCTACTTTAACAATTTTAACTTTCTGTTACAACTCAATGCCACCACCATCAGAAGGTCCAGAACCGGGCGTCACCGTGATTCTTGCCACAAAGTTGCTTAGATTATCAACATCACACCACCACTATCACCACAGCCCAAATCCATATAAGTTATTGTTGTGGAGGTTAAGTGCTCAAAGCTGTACCACAAGAGCCTAGTCATTCCAAACCAGTGATGTTCATGTAGAAAAATGTTGAAGCCAGGGATGTAGCAAGAAATTGAGTTTGAAGAAGACAAATTAAAAAACTAATAAAGCAAATTATAAATTATTTGTAATAATTTATAATATTTCTTATGATGCATTAAAATTATACTCAAACGTGTTCTCATATTGGGAAATTTTTGAAAATTCTTAAATATTAGGGGATTTCAAATTTTTACACTTATAAGTATACTTTTAAAATCACTTACAAAAAACTTTTGAAATTTCAGAAGGGTCAACTGCCTGCCCTATTCTGGACCCTATAGAGCTAAATTTATACAATATGGTGGACACGTGTTGACTATCAAACGCGTAGCAATTAATTAAAAGACAAAAATACCTTCACAATCAATCTTCAAATACAACAAAATTTGATTCCCAGATTGAGATTAACTTCTTAATAACAAAAAGAACAAGTAATTTTCAAAAGCCACTAGGACTATAAAATAACTAGGATACACTCAATCTTATTAGTCCAAAAGCCTCCGAATATGGTAGATCATCATCACCAATGTCTCACAACAGCAAAGAGAAAAATGTTTTCCAAGTTTCTACTTTGTTACATTACAATTTCATCGAGGGACTGCTTCCAAAATAGTTGTGAATTGTCGAGCCAAAATAATATGCAAACGGCCCAGAATCGAATCCAGGTAGCCCAAAGTCATGAAGAAAGCCAGCCCAGCTGTGGAGGATTGAAGGCCGGATTAGGAATATCAATGTCTGCCATGTATGTCAGCAGAATTTATGCAAATTAGTTGGGGAAAT
Organism: Bursera cuneata; assembly: GCA_026212285.1. NCBI lineage: Eukaryota > Viridiplantae > Streptophyta > Magnoliopsida > Sapindales > Burseraceae > Bursera > Bursera cuneata. The sequence goes on along the minus strand of JANLJB010028932.1, from coordinate 1,680 downwards.
TTGCCACACTAGCTAAGTGGAGGGGGTCAAAATGAAAAAATAGAATGATTTGTTAATACTCTCACCTACCTAACCAACTTCACTCGGAAGGACCAAAATACCAATTTCTTTTCTCAACTTGCTCTCTAACTCAAACTCTCTCTTCTCTTAACTCGTCAAACAACAATCAGATCAAGATAGTGTGTGGTCACGATGACAGGTCTTTGCGAGATTGTGATGTGGTCTGCTCAAGACCATGGTCAGACTGCTTACAATATTGCAAAGAGTCGACCACAATCTCGTGAAGACCGTGCCATAGCGACCGTGTAATCAGATAACCCGGTTTAAATCTAACCATATCTTATAAATCAGTAACGGAGTGGAGTTTTTCCCACAGGTTAAATCAGTTTACTACCAATATATCCGAAAGTCTAATAGGTCAAACACCGAAGACTCTTGCATAATGAACTCACATGAGAGAATGGAGTTATAGAAATCAAATCAATAATTGATTGTAAATTTAGAAAGAAAGTGGACTAATTTAAAATTAGTTAAATTAGTGGACTTTGTAGAATTATTGATAATTATATAAAAGTCTATTTGAGTTTATTAAACATATTAGATATGGACTTAACCTAGTCGTATTTGATATGAAATTGAAATATGCTAGTTTTATGAATTGAATTATATAACTAGTTTTGAGCCTAAATTTGGTTATTGGATTTTATCCATTTAAAACTTCATTTTGGGCTTATGGTAAGCAAATTGGGCCTAGTCCATTAAGCCTTAATTAATATAATTAAGGGTTTGAAATTTAGGTCATGAAAATATAAGGTTTTATTTGATATTTACCAAGCAGTATAAAAGTCAAAAAGTCACATTACAATAATTTCATCATTTCATTTTATCTTTTAGAAAGAAAAGAAAACATTTCCTTCTCTGCTCCTTCAAATTAAAATTTTGTGAAAGATTTCAAAGAAATCTAGCAATTTAAGGGTGATTCATTGAAGAAGAGATGTTCTTAGTCATTAAAGGAAGATTTCGGACGAAAGAAAATTCAAGTTTTTCTTTGGAAGCATTTCAACTCACTAGCTTGGAGTTATGTGAGTTTTCCTTCCTTGATTCACACTTATTTGAACTCTAATTACATAATCTAGGTGTAAACTTTCGGTTTTCCTATTTTTCAGATATTTATTGCAAATAATATCCAGTGGAAGTTGTCTATAAATATCTACTTGGGTTCAGTTATTAAAAAGCAACTTAACTACTTAGTTTTTGTTGTGGGAGTGTTTAAGATCTTGCACTGTTATTATTTCCAGTAATAATAACAGTGTTATTATTATTTCCAGTATTTTTTCTTTGGTCTGTTGCCTTTATCAGATTGTGTGGTCGCCTATCTCCAACTATTTCTCATTACAGGTGGGCAACTCTCCTGTCAATGAAATGGATTGCAATCTAACGTCACGAGATTATTAAAGATTAATTTATGTTTTCCAGAAACTCTTCAAGTTTCYAGTTTACTATTTTTAGTATTTGCTATTGTTAGCTTTTTTGGAAGTTGTATTTCATCAAATGCATTTGTGAGTCTCCATGTAATTGTATAAGTATGAGATTAAAGTGAAATGAAAAACTGTAGAACCATAGAATCAATCCGTGAACAACTGGGTTGAGGTTTCTCCAGAATTTCCTCTGTTTTTTTTT
>JANLJB010028931.1:0-12607 GCA_026212285.1 Bursera cuneata | reverse complement strand
GTTTGGTTTAACTAAAAAATTCAATGGGGGGTTGAGAGTAAATACCCCTTGTGAAAACAGATAAACGTTTGTGGCATTTTTAAAACAATCAAAGTTCAGGGAGCACTTTGATATAGTCATATTTCAAAAATTAGATATTATAATCATCAAAAAATAAATTTTCTTTTTATTTTTTATCTCTAACATTTTGAACTAAATATTTGATAGTTTAATCTCTATTTTTTTTTTTTTACTTTTAAATTGTCACTCTTTAATGATCAAATAAAAAAATTATCAATATATAACTATATTAATTTAGAAAAAATCTGTAATACAACAGTTTCAATGAAGCACCACCAATCATAAAACATATGAACATCATGAACGCTAAAATGTATTAAAATCTCAAGGATATAACCCGATAGTCAAAGCTTTGAACTTTGAGGTATACCCCTTGAGATAATTGATTTATAATCATAATATCTTTTTTTTAGTGTAATTATTTTTCAAAATAACTCTATTGATTTTAATTATCTTTTAGATTACCCCTAAATGTTCTTTTACTATGCAGGTTTTGATTAATTAATATTTACATTTAGAAGATCCTGATTTTAATAAAAATTAATATCAGCACTCTTAAATTAATAAAAATTTATGAAGTATAACTAAAATTAAATGAAGTATGTTAAATTTTAATCAAATCCTTATTTATTTTTGTCAACTAGCCAAACTTATTTTTTTATTATATTGTCAAATTGTTGAGTAATCCAGTTGTTGAACTATCAAATAAGCCTACTCAATAACTTGACAACTCACAACTTAATTTAGATTTTAAAAAATCTATATATTAATTTTTTTAATATTTATGGTTAATTGTATTTTATGTTTGGTTTGAATGTTAGTTATAAGAATGTTTATGTTTGGTTTGATCTATAAAAAATTGAGTTAGAAAGCTCTGTTTTATATGGTTGGCAAATATCAAAATCAAAGAAATGTTGAGCTCTTGAAAGAGACCTTATGCTCAGCCCTATCACACGCCGACTATGCGCTTCTAGTGGTGGTTTCTCTTGTCTTGGGCTAGCTTTAGCCCAACAGATCTGGCCCAGACTTCACTTCATTTATTGTGGCCCATTGCTGAATCTTTGCATGAAAACCTTCCTAGGGTACTAGCAAGGGAATCAACGTAAATCTAAACTTCTATTTTTTTTAACTTAAAAATTTGATTTAATTCTATACTATAATCCACTAATAAAAAAATTAAAATATAATTTTTTTAATACTAACTCAACAACCCTTTCTACAATTAGATTATAAAAAAAAAATAACTATAAAATAATATCAAAAAATTAAATCAAATTTTTAAGATAAAAAAACCTAAGCTTTTTTTTAATATAAAAAGATTTTGAATCAATATATTATTTTATTCTACCAACAATAGAACTATTTAAACTCAACAGCATATAGTATATAATCTGATCTTAATATATGTAACCTGATCTAAAAATCTAAAGTGAATAAATAAAAATAAATGATTAATTTCTATGATTATTTCTGAAGCACTTGAAATTAAACTTAATAAATTGACATTTTGGCATTTTTCTCGTACATTAATTAATTCACCCACCTTGGTTTGACGTCTTCATATCTTTTCAACAAAATATATATTGGAGGAGATTTTTTAACACAAATTTTAGTTCTTGATCCCACTATAATCAATGATTAAGATTTAAAGTCAACCATTGAATTTCATGGATGAATAACTATAAATTTATGTCTAGATTTGTATCAAAAGATTCACTTTCATAAATTTATAACCATTCATCTAGCAAATCTAATGGTTGAGATTAAAAGTCAAAAAATTATATTTAATAAAATCAAACTCATCAATCATATTAGCTATTATATTAAGTGGATCAATGACTACAAATTTATATATAATTTTTTGTTAAAAAATATTTTATGAGATCTTGTAACAACGTATGGATTTAAAAAAATAATAAATTATTTGATTATTTATGTTATGTTAGATTGTTTAAAATTGATTGTATGATTTAATTGTGAATGATTTATTTATATTGTGGTGGGTTAAGATCTTTGAATGTAGAATTTAAATAAAAATCTATTTCTAATAAGTAAGTATTCATTTAATTTGATCCAATGTTATGGACAAAGATCGTGCTATCCCCACAAATTGGGCACGAAATAAATAAATTAATTTTCTTTCAATTAGGTTTTCAATAACTTGCTTTTGGTTGCTGGAAATAAAAATACAGTAAAGAAGATAACAAACAACATTTGTTATGTAATTATTTCTATAATCCTGAAGCTCCCGAAAACATTAATAATATGGTTCACGTAGTCTAGTATGTAAATCCTGCATGCATGCAACGTCAAGTTCAGTGGTGTACTCCAAATCCACCACCACCACCCCCACCAAATCCACCACCACCTCCTCCTCCTGCTCCACCCCCACCACCGAACCCACCTCCTCCAAATCCACCACCCGAGCCACCTCCAACTCCCCCACCAAATCCACCACCTTTGCCAATTCCACCTCCAATACCCCCACCCTTTCCAAATCCACCACCACCACCGATACCGCCTCCACCACCCTTACCAATACCGCCACCAGCGCCACCACCCAATCCACCACCTTTGCGGCCCCCAGAACCACCGCCACCACCTATACCGCCACCTTTTCCAATTCCTCCACCCAGTCCACCACCTTTGCCAATCCCTCCACCTGCACCACCACCTGCACCACCGCCACCGCCTATACCACCACCTTTTCCAATTCCTCCACCCAGTCCACCACCTTTGCCAATCCCTCCACCTGCACCACCACCTGCGCCACCGCCTTTTCCAATCCCTCCACCTAGTCCACCACCTTTACCAATTCCTCCACCAGCACCACCTCCACCACCTATGCCACCTCCTTTTCCAATTCCTCCTCCTGCTCCACCACCTTTACCAATTCCACCGCCAATTCCACCACCTTTTCCAATACCTCCACCTATTCCACCTCCTTTACCAATTCCACCACCAATGCCACCACCTTTTCCAATTCCTCCACCTATTCCGCCTCCTTTACCAATTCCACCACCGCCACCAATGCCACCACCTTTTCCACTTCCTCCACCTATTCCACCTCCTTTACCAATTCCACCACCACCACCAATGCCACCGCCTTTTCCACTTCCTCCACCTATTCCACCTCCTTTACCAATTCCACCACCAGCTCCTCCGCCGTGCCCACCACCTTTTCCAATTCCACCTCCCTTCCCAATGCCTCCACCTTTACCAATTCCACCACCAACTCCACCACCCTTGCCAATGCCACCACCAATTCCGCCACCCTTACCACCCCCACCACCAATGCCACCTCCACCACCAGCACCTCCTCCAAAGCCCCCACCAGCACCGCCACCGAAGCCCCCACCGGCACCGCCACCAAAACCCCCACCTGCACCACCACCACCACCAGCTCCTCCACCTGCACCTCCTCCAAAGCCTCCTCCAGCACCACCACCAGCACCTCCTCCAAAGCCCCCACCAGTGCCACCACCTCCACCAAAGCCACCACCAAATCCACCTCCTTTCCCTAGACCTATAAACGAGTTCTCGTCATCGTCATCGCTTACACTAGGCACATTTCTGGCAAACACACTTGCTACAATCACATGAAGGCAAAACAAAGATAACAAAGCAACTCTCCCAGTTCCACGTACCATTTTTATGATATCTGAGCTGAGAAGCGAGTGAACTCTCGTTGATGACAATTTCAAAACCACGAGTGTTCTTATAAGCCTTTTTATTTGCATTAAATTTTCACAACCACTAACTGTTTGCCTCGTCTAATTCATAAATGCTCCTGTACTCCTGGCCACTACACTCTTCGTTTACTTTTCTGGATTCACATGTATACAATACAAGCAAGACGCTACTTTGCAAATGGTTCCATCATTGGATTTGGGTGCATGCATGATAGCTATCACCCATCATCTCAAACACCCACATGGCTATGTTTCCTTTTGATTCACTGGACGGTCTTCTCAGTACGTGAAACTTTTGCTTCCAAGCACCAAAATTAATCTCTTTTCAAAATCTCAACAACTTACTAACAATTTGCTACCAACTAGACAAATTGTCACGATAAGTGCCTCCATTATTTTTAGTTTTTTTGTCATGTAAAGGTTTTTAATGAAATCAATTACACTTTGGAGTACTGAAGTAGCTGCATGCTTTCCCTAATATTAAATTTAAATCATAGATATATGGGTCGTATTAACATTTTTCGACATTAATATTTCGGGAGTTATAAAATTTTACTACATACAATTATTTGATATAGTTTAACTCAGTCTTCTATTCTTGCGTGGTATTGGAGTTATAGTAACCTAACATTCTTTGTTTGAATCCTCTCCATGTTATTCAATTAAAAAATATTAAAAATTATTGTTTGACCTTATAAGATCTACTGAGACATATGAGACTACTGAGACATATGAGATTCGGTTCACGTTGCAAGTGTATATGAAATTTTTACATGTGAAATAACATATTAAGGGCTTAAACACTAAAATTAAGCATACAACTACAAACTTATTATATGATAGTCTTTACCATATCCTAAGAGTACATATTTAGATTTTAAAAAAAAGGTTAACTCAAATTGTTAAAATCATTAGTCCACCTTAAAAATTGAATTTATTTAGTTATTTTACCATATTCAATAAATTTCATAATAAAAATATAATTTTTTAAAATAAATTAATAATTGAAATTATAAACATAAACACTATTTAAAGTGTCTTTAAGACAAATATTAATGCTACCTATTATTATATGAATAATATTATTTTATGATAAAAAAATGTGACATAAAAAAAAATTGATATAATATATAAATCAAGATTCATTCTTTTTAATTTTCTTATATTTATCTTATTACTAACTTGATAGCACGTCTTTATGTATAAAACTTTGTAAAAGTAGCATATTACACTTATTATATTTGAGGAAATCATGGGCAAGCACGAATGAAACCACGAAAACCATTTCACATTCTAGAAGTCTGAAATAAAATTGAAATGATTGCACATGGTTTCGAGCTCAATCTAATTAAACCATGAGAGAGGAGCAGGGCATCAGGGCTTTTTTTTTCATAATTAAGAATTTTAATTAGTGGGTTCTTCTTACACCAATCCATGTGCGTGGTAGATGGAGAATTTATTGCAAAATGAAGAAAAATCTTTCTTTTTCATGAAAGCATTAACTCCCATCAAACCTATAATTAATACGTCAGAAGCTCAACCTATCGACATATTGATGTATAGTACTAATATAATGACAGCAAAGCCTTGAATCAGAGTTTGGAAGGGTATATATGAATCTTATATTTTATATATATATATATAAATTTAAGTAACATAAATTTACATATAAATTTATATATAACTTAAATTATAAATTATTAAATAATTTTAAAATTAATAATTAAGATTAATTTTCAAACTTTTAATATAATATTCAATTTTATACAATTTCTTACCATACTTTATCTCTTATTTTAATTCTTTTTCATCTAATTTTGTTTTCTCTTTTCTTTCCTAAAAAAATAAAAAAATAATAATATTTCTCTATCTTTTACGTTTTACTATAATATAATTATTTATTTATACTATCATTAGAAATTAATTCTTTAAATAATTTTAAAGAAAAACTTAAAATAGTTTTTAACAAAAATAAAAAAATAACAAATCAACAATCACATATTCAATTTTTGTTAATATAGCTAATGAATTCTGATCCTTCTCTACATATCTTACTGACTTCAATTAATCGAGAGACCCATAACATTGCTATTGATTACTGTAATAATAGCTAGCTGATGATTCATAAGTATTCATAGACCCCTGCCAAAAATGTGCCCCATCAGTCATCAAAATCATACTCAAAAGGGCCGTCAAAGCTAAGCTAGAAAGGAAATTAATGAGGGTAGGTTACTATATTTTTAGAACATGAATCGATACTATATTCGTGACTCATGAGGGTACGTAATGTTTCTGATTAATCTTATTATATTGGTAAAAATCAAGCTAAGCTGAAAAGAACCCATTTCCATTTCCTAATATTCTCTTATATATTTTCTGCTATATATCTCTTTGCTGTAAATGTAAAATAGCATAACTCTCAAGTAATTTTTAGGAAATAAACATTAGTCTTCAAAAAATATTTACTTTTTATATGCATAATCGTAACGAATCATGATGCTAATTGGAATTTCTAAGGATTGATTATCCAGAAGTAACTAATCCTAATTTATTTCATTAGATCTAACAGATAGATGATGGATTTCCATGTGTAGTCTTGTGTCGACATTGAAATTCATGGGAAATGAATCAAAATAACCCAAATTGAGAGAGGTCTTTGAAAAATAACTAACCTTCTGAATTTCTTTTATTTATCTAACCAAACTCGGATAAATAACAATTATATCCCTACCTCTCTCTATCTTTAGATTGTCTGGCAACGGTGACTGATGATGATCCGACAACAGTTTGGTTAGGCCGATGACTGTCCAACGATTTCGGTAACTATTTAGTTAGAAATTGTTAGAGAATGGAATATGTATTTATATATTATATATAAAGAGGTATAGTGGTCATAAAACTAGAAATAGATAAAAAAAAAAAATCAAAGAAATCCAGGGGTAGTTATTTTTCCCTCAATTTGGGTTGTTTTATTAATTTCCCAAATTGTATGAGCCTCTTGATTAGAATTGGAGCTTATCACTTGATATCACCATAATCCCTTTTTGATACCTATTTATATTTTAGAGAACAACCAAACGGGCCTAAAATTAAATGGATCACCTGGGCTTGGGCCCCAAAAGTTTGAATTACCTTTTCCATGCCACGGATTTTGCTTCTCACATGATTCACAAAGTCAGGATATCATAACCATTAACCAGGATATGCTAATTAAAACAATAATACTATTATATATAGAGTTGTATATATGTGTAACTTTATTCTAATTAGATTGCATTGATAAGGATTACATTCAATTTTGACTAAATTAAAGGTGTACCTAATTCAAGTGCCCACAGTTGTATAAAAAACTATTATCTATGTGCTGATATGGGTAACTTTTGGGTCATTAGATAAGGATTATCTCAATTCTATCTAAAAGTTTTCAATCTTATCAAAGTGTATTTCAATTTTCAAGTGTTCGATGCCAGTCTTTTAAGTGACATGACTTGAGCTTAAGAAACATGCGAGGCCGATGACATGAATTGAGCTGCCCCATTTCAAGCCCATTTCATCCTTAAATATTCATTATAAATTATATCTCCAACTACAGTTGCAAAATTTCTGGTCCAATCTTCCAAGACTTATTTCCAAATTAATATAATAAGAATTGGTGATACCAAATGAAGTTGTACTACTACTTAAATTGAACAAGATTTTGAGTAATTTCTAAACTAATTATTAGCTTCTGATGCAAGAGCTTGAGTGTGACCTATCATGTTACAATATTCTTATTTATTAATTCCTATGGAAGTATAGTTCAATTTACAAGATATTTATTTTTTAATCAACTTTCACAATTCAGAAAGTCAAATAATAATATTGATTGTGGGGGACCAAATATTTCCAATGTTGGGAAGAGATGATGTGGAGGTGGCCAACCATTTATGATTCACCTTAAATTTCAATGTTTTAATCTTGTGGGAATGCACTTATGTTGGATGAGACAATTGATGTCTACCCATTCTAATATTTTTAATCTCATTTTTAATTTTGTGACTTATTACAGGCATCATTTTTTACCTATTGATGACTTTAATTATTGTGAAAACGATGGATAACCACAAATTACAATGGCTTGGCTTTCTCATTAAGCTCTATAAGCTATTGTAATTAATATACTTTAAGAGAGAGCCACCACTAATAGAGTGACATCGTGGTTCATTAGTGGCTAGCTATTGCAGAGGAATAAATATTTGGGTTTCTTAAGATTAAAATCAAAATTAAGATATAATAATTAAACTAAAAATATGGGTTATATATGTTTTTCATTCTTTTTACTATTTGAAAATTATATTTTTTCGTCTTCAAATTTTATATTAATGCATTCCCACAAGAACTGAAAATAAGCCAAATTAAAAATTAAAAGAAAAAAAAATATATTATGATACATGACAGAATATACGAGTGACTAGGAGCATCACCTTTGCCTAATGACATAGAGTATTAAATCCTAAAATCTTTTATGTATGTAAATTAATCAAATCCATGAATGCAAGCAACATACAATGTAACAATAAACATAGTACATATAATATAATATATATATATATATATAGATAGATGTTTTAAATATTAAATTAATGATTGAAACATCCTTTGCGATGTGAAGTTTAAGAGAACCGACGAGGGCAATGATAATATATTATAATTTTCACACACACACACACACACACACACACACACACACACACACACACACATATATATATATATATATATATATATGGGCGGACCTAGGAATGCAATTTAGATGGGTCAAAGGTTAAAGTAACAATTAACATAAATAAAATAAAAATAAATAAATATATTTATATTGATAAAAATTCTCGTTAACTAATACATTTATAATTATTCTCGACAAAATTTCATCTTTTGAAAATATTGTATAATGACTTTATTATCAATATTATTAAATATATCATTCTCTATATATACAAATAAGTTATCATTCAACTATCGATCACTCATTCTATTTCGTAAATAATTCTTCATAACATTCATTGCTGAAATATTATTGTATAAGTTAAGGTTGATAAAGTGGAGTTGGTAAAGAAACCAATTCTAAAGTCTTAAAGTCATTGAATACTAAATTGATTGTAATTATTACCAATGTTTGAATTGTCTGAAAAGCCCTACAATGAATTACTAATATGAAAATTGGCTCTAGAATCTACCACTAAACAGCTTCAATAACCATTTAAATCATCCTCACTTTGCTTCTTTGCTAGACAATCTAGACAGTTTCTTATCTAGTGTCATTTCTTGCCACAATGAAAACATTTCCCTTTCGGTTTACTTGCTTCTTTAGTAACTTTCTTCTCAGGARCTTGATGTGCTTTCTTGATTTGAATTTCTTTTATAAGAATTCTCTTATGTGATATGGATAGCCTTCCTTTTTAAGGATTGCCTCAATAGCTTGAAGTTTTATTAATTAATTGCTGAGTTAAAGTCATGAAGGATTACCTTCATTTCTTGATTGAATTTCTTCTAGTAAAAAAAGTAGGTTTCTATATTTTTGGTTTCAAGCTCACTCCTCCCTTTTTAATTTTAATTAATCAAAGTGAGATTACCGAATTATATATATATATAGTTAAATTGATCTCTCATTGGACTTTATTATAATATATATAAATTTTTTTTAAACAGTACTTAATTATAGTTTTTAATACTTATTTTTTATAATGTGGGTCTCCAAGTTAATTTATGTGTACCTCGACTTGTGCCCCGTATCTACAATTTCTCAAATACAAATTCGGTTAAATATATATTATCACTCACACTAACGGACTTTTACTATATGAGTCTACAAATAACATAGTGTTATTATTAAACTTATTTTCATCAAACTCGGGAATGAGATTTAATCGAGAAACAAAATAATTTATGAAATATTGATAATCAGGTATAGTTATTCATATATATATATATATATAAAAGCTAGAATTTGAAATGTCTTTTAAGTGCCACTGCATGTTCATGTGCTTTTGATCAGACCTCATGTTTGTTTCATGTGGCATAAAATAAATGTTTATTAAATTTGAAATTCGAAGCAAATCGAGTCAAGTTAACAAATGTTGACTGATTCTTCCCACAAATTAATTAAGTTCCTTAGCTGCAGTATTTAGGATTTGATTTTCAATATTATAAAATTAAAAGTATTTTAGTTGTTGAGATATAACCAATTTGACATAATGTTTTTTTATTGGATAGATTTTATCACATCATTTAAAATAATGTATTTCTATTATTATTATTATTATTATTTATACAATAAATGAGATTTTATCATATCAAATTATGCAAATGGAAGGTTAGATTCTTAAGATTAAATTCTAAAAAAAAATTATATATTTATTTATTAACACATATATTTATTTGATGATTATATTAAAAAAACAGAAAAATTAAAACACATGATTTTATTATATTAATATATATAATGTGATAAGTTAGTTGTCAAAAAAAAATCGTTTTTTAAATATATACACTATGAATATAATTTTCTTTTTAAACTTGTTTATAAATATAATAAACTCGCACGCAAACAACATGTATTTTACCGAAATTGCTGAAGATGTCAATAAAATTTGATCTAAGATCACCATGAAATATGATAATCGTGTAAATTAATAATTAATAATTAATCTACTCAAACCTAGAAATTGAAATTATCGATACCGTATGTTTCATGTGCTTTCAAATATCTATTTTGTTTTATTTATTTCTTCTTTGCAAAACGAATCACGTTGACTAAACCTTATAAGAGGATTCGTGGAAGGAAAGTAAGGTTATTATATAGTTAGATAAGATAAATAAAAATTAAAATTTTTTTTATTTAGAAATATATTGGAAAAATAAACTGTTGTTGACAATGATATTAACAAAATAGGATATATTTTTCAAGAAGATTTCTCATACAATAACATCTATATAATCTAGAGTGATGTAATCTTATTGAATTGATGATTATCAAATTATTTACTATAATTTTTATTTTATAATTTATTATTATCTTTTTGTTCATCGTATTTTGTCATGGAAAATTGTATAGATTTTATTGTTTGATGTATGATCGGTATTGCTCTTTTAAAATACTAGTGTTTTCAAAACGAGTCTTTTCTTTTTGGGATTTGCTATATAAATTAAAGAGGGTAGAAATTTAAATACACATTCAAAATTCTAATATTAACAAAGAAAATAAGACCTAATTTATTGATTTTTATTTTGTAAGAAAAATTACTAAAGCTTTCAAATAGAAGAACTCTAAAATTCCACAATTCCTTAGACTTAGAGAGGAAAAGCACATTGTTTCTAATTTTTAATTATAAAAATAATAGTTATAGGAGTCAAAGAATCATTTTAGAAATTCAAGGAAAGTTAGAAATCGATGTTATTGGTTCGTATTTTGAAGGGGAAAAATAATAGGAGCAAAATATAATTTGTCCGGGCTTTTTCTTGTCATTCCCGGATCCTCCTTCATCTCCTTTCTTTCCATCACCAACTATGGTGATTTATGTCTAGCTTACAAAAGCTCTGATACCATGAAGAAATATGTGGGAATGTAAGTCGCAAACTTTTCTGCCGTCTTATTACTGTGTAATATGAGAATATATACAGTAGAGTTACATAAAGACTCCTAAAAATAACAAAATCCTAAACTATCTAAAATACAGCAAGATATCATCCAAGAGAATATTTACAGAAAATGAACTAATATTTTCTACCACAATTAGCTCCTAGAATCAAGACTAGAATAAAATCCTATCAACATATTCAATAATCTCCAATAAAAAAAAATTACTAAAGCTTTCAAATAGAAGAAATCTAAAATTCCACAATTCCTTAGACTTAGAGAGGAAAAGCACATTGTTTCGAATTTTTAATTATAAAAATAATAGTTATAGGAGTCAAAGAATCATTTTAGAAAGGGGGAATTTACTCTGACCCCCCAATTAGATTTCAAGAAAACACTTAACCCCACATTTTTACTAAACTAACACTTATCCCCCAAAAAATTAACACTGTTTTCCCAAAACTAACATTTACCCCCCAAATATTTGGGGGGTAAGTGTTAGTTTTTTAGGGGTATTTGGGGGGTAAGTGTTAGTTTAAGAAAAGTGTGSGGCTAAGTGTTTTCTTCAAATTTAATTGGAGGGTTATTGTAATTTCCCCTTTTAGAAAGTCAAGGAAAGTTAAAATCGATGTTGTTGGTTCGTATTTTGACCGGGAAAAATAATAGAAGCAAAATGTAATTTGTCCGGTCTTATATGTTCATCATTTGTAGTATTTGGGAAGTTATATAATTTATAAAAAATATAGATATAAAAATGGAAATTGTAAATGATATTTGCTTTTGATAAATCATCAAATATTCCCCACCCATTTAGGGTATCTAGCTAATAGCATCTTGAAAAAGATGTATGGTTGAAACGAAGCATCCAATCGATGGATGGATAGATGATATCACAATCATTAAAAAAAAAAAAAGTAATATATAATTAATTATGTGAAGAATAAGCTACCACCATGTCCATGAATATGAAAGTGACTTTATGCCTTTTTAATTGTATACGATGTGACCGATTGAGATAAATTATGGACGATTGTGGAATCTCCTAATCAATAACAAGGAAAACCTTCTTCTTTATCAGTATATATATATATACACATAAAAATATTAATTAACATGTCGTATTATGTTTAGATTATTTGATTTATTGTCTAAATTCTAAAAATAAAGGTAGAAGAACTATCTTAACATAAAGTCCATTATTTAATAAACATTAAATAGATAAAGGATCATGATTAATTTT